>VDFB02171846.1:0-12275 GCA_007258455.2 Sequoia sempervirens
AATCTTGTTGTAAAAATTGATCCACTCAAGTATCTATTAAGTAAAGCTACATTGACAGGAAGGCTAGCAAAATGGGTCATGATCTTAAGTGAGTTTGACATCCATTATATTGATCACAAAGCAATCAAAGGACAAGTTATTGTTGATCAATTGGTTGAAGCACCCCTACAAGTAGAGCATCCCATGCACATTGAATTTCTAGATGTTGATGTCTTCACTACATAATCAAAGCAACCTTGGTCATTATATTTTGATGGTTCATTTACTCAACATGCATCGAGGGCAGGCATACTCTTTGTCTTCTCTCAAGGAAATACCATTCCTTGGTCATATCGGCTAATGTTTCCATGCACTAATAATATAGCCAAATATGAAGCTTTAATCACTGGACTCAAAATAGCATTAGAATGGAGAATCACAGAATTACAAGTCTACGGTGACTCACAGTTAGTCATTAACTAGATCAATGATGATTATTAGATTAAAGATGACAAACTATTGCCATATAAAAAAATGGTGGACAATTTCAAGAAATACTTTGTAGACATCAAGTTCATACAAATTCCAAGGCTTGATAACAAGGTAGCTAATGATATGGCCACAATCACCTCATTGTTACAACTCCCTGAAAATTAGGCTCGGTACGAATTTTTGGTGGAACAATCATTTACACTTGCCTATGACACACCTAAAATCCAAATCATTTGCCACTTAGTAGGATCTGATTCACCTTGGTACAAAAAGATTTATGCCTACCTAAAAGATGACATCTTACCACTTGACTTATCCCATAACCAAAAGCGCAACTTTATCCACCAATCCTCTCACTATACCCTTTTCGCTGACACTCTATCGTTGCAGTCTTGGTGGTACTTTACTTCGATGTCTTGAACGTGACAAATCTGATAAGGCTTTACAAGAATTCCATGGTGGAATTTGTGGTACTCATTCGAGTGGACTGACCTTATCCAAGAAATTGATTAGAGTGGGTTACTACTAGCCTACAATGGAGAGGGAATCATTCACTTTTGTAAAGAAGTGTTCTAAATGTCAGATACATGGAAATCTCATTCATGCACCAGCACAGGAACTACAACCGTTCATACCAACCTGGCCATTCTCTCAATGGGCGTTGGATTTAGTTGGAAAGATTCATCCTTCATCCTCAAACAAACATAAGTTAATCATCACAGCAACAGTATTTTACCAAGTGGATTGAGGTAGTACCTCTTCCTAAATTCACCAACAAACAAATCTCATCATTCATACCCAACTATCTCATTTTTCGGTATGTCATTCCCAACTCCATCATCATAGATAATGGATGGCCATTCAAGAATCAGGATGTGGATGAACTTTGTGAGAAATTTAATATTCAGCATAGATATTCAACACCCTACTATCCACAAGGGAATGGCCAAGAAGAGGCCTCAAATAAAACAATATTGAAAATTTTGAAGAAGATTGTGAATGATGCAGGGAAAGATTGGCATGTTTAACTTAATCTCACATTATGGGCTTACATGGCTAATTATCTGACCAATAGGGCAACACCATTTAGCTCTTGTCTATGGAGTAGAGAGCTAACACCCTACCTTTGGGGTTGAGATTCCATCTTTCAATTATCATTGAAGGGTCTCTATGGATGATGAATACAAAGTTTCATTGCCAAGAACTAGAACTCCTTGATGAGAAGAGACAACGAGCAGCTGATTATTTGAAAGCATATCAATAGATGATGTCTCGTAGCTATAATCATAGAGTCAAGCCACATACCTTTCAAGTCAGTGATCTTGTTCTGAAGGAAAACCCACAGAATCAACAAGATAGAGAGAAGAAAGGAAAATTTGAACCAAATTGGTTGGGTCCTTACGTGGTCATAGTAGTACTCTGATTCCAAAACGCCCTAGGTTAATCAGCAGCGAGAGGACACCGTTTGACCGACCACATCAACAACAATGCACCTAAAAAAAGAAATTATTATGTCTAAAGCCAATTATCATCATCCATAAAGTCCTTAAAAACATGCAAAGACATCATAAAAATTCTTAAGAAAACATTAAGACAAATTCCTAAAAAATACAAAAAATACTCCAGAGGAAAAGGTCACGAAATACAAAGAAACATCAGGAAAAAGGTCCTAAAAAGAAGAAATGCAAAAACATCAAAAAGTCCACGAAGAAATACAAAAAGCAATCAGAAAAATTCTTGAAGAAATACAAAAAAAGACAAAAAATTCCACGCAAAGGAAAATGGATTTACCCTAAGGTAGAAACACGGAAAAACAGACATCTTGGTAGCAACAAAAAAAAGGGAATCAAAAAAATGCAATAAACACAAATAGTGAAAATCTAGCAAACAGACGTTATTTTGTAGCTCTCCATCTATTAGTTCATGTTCTGCACTTAGCTTTTCAACCTTCATTTTCGCACATCTTTCCATCATCTTAGGGTCATCCCAGCATCATGTTGCCACCATTTTCCTAAGAGAGATAACGTCTTACCATGGCTTGATCAATCTACATATTCATTTCAACAAGTTGTGTCAATACTAGGGGCAAACACTAACATATTGGGGGCAACCAACTTTCAGGTTTTACAGAAATAGCTAGACAATGACATAGAATCCAATCATGTGAACAAAAAATAAAATCCTATGAGCAGTTATCCAATCATTGATCCATATCACAACAGTTTTCAGCACAATTCACATCATGACTCATATCTAGATGATCTAAAATATAAATAAAGATTGGAATATCAGTTTTACATTTTGAACAATGGATGTTTTATTTTTTGATAGCATCTCTCTAGAGCACACTCAATGATGTACTGAACTAGAGTGGCAAGGAAAGAGGATGATTTTTCTTTGTCTGTTGTCTTGAGGTTAACTATCGATTTGGTGCAAATATGTCGTGAGACATGATTTCCAAAAGCATATCATTGATGACAGTTCCACATTTTCACCAGAAAGTGGTTAGTCTTTGTCTATTTATGCAAGAAATGCTCAGGTCATCTCAGTCCAATTATACCTCAATGCTTGTGTTCGCTTGCTATATCAAAAATCATGAAAGTTGTACTCAGGTCATCATTGGTGCTAATTTCCCCTCTGATGCTTGTACATACTTCCAACATTTTATAAGTCTCTATGATGATTCAAAAAAGCTAACAAAATGACTCAATGAATGGTTGGTTTTATTTAGTTGCATTTCATTTAGATCAATGTACATATCTGCATATTGGATTCGAGTTAGAGTTTTGAAAAGCTGAACAGATAAATCAATTGTTGTCATGTCTCTTTGGACTATTTGTGGAGGACATTTGGACATTTGTTTCATCCTCATTTCATTATCATTTTATCTACATCTTGTGCATATCATATAGTTTAGTATTTATCATTTAGACTTTTTCTCATTTATTTATCCCTCATGATGCATTAGCATTTCATATTTCATTTCATTTCATTGCATATCATTGATCATTCTCATTTTTATCATCTTTGTTTCATCCTCACATCATTTTGATCCTTTATCATTTCATATCATTCCATTTATTTCCATTTCCATATCCACTTCATTCCATCCATATCCATTTCCATCCATTTCCATTCCATTCCATTCCATTTCCTTTCCATATTATTTCATTCTCCATCATATCATTTACATTTACATATCCTTGTCATTTCCTTGTTTCATCATTTCATATCATTGTATATCATTATATCATATCATTTCATTTCATAAACTCATTTTAATTGCATCACATCTCATTACATTTTATATCATATCATTATTTAATCATTTCCATATTCATCATCTCATTTGCATCATACCATTTTCATATTCTTCTTATTCATATGTTTATCGTTTATCATTTTATCATCGACATTTTCATCATCCTTAACATTTCATTTTATCATCTCTAACTTATCATACATTTCATCATTTACATATTTTTATCATTTTCCATATCATTTCATTTTGTCATTTTTCATACAACATTTGATTCATATCACATATCATACTACAAATTCACAATGCATTTCATAAACACATCACTTCATTTATGGCATTTGAAAAATACAAACACAAAAATTTCATACAAACATTACATTTCCACATCATTAACAAGACATATATCATTCCAACACATGGCATTTTTTTATCATCATCATCCACCTGCATGAGATCATTAGTACACATCATATTTCACATCATCATATCACATCATCTTGCAAATCATGTTAGTCAATAAATCATCAAAACTATATATCAAAATCCATATCACATAAATGAGGAAATAAATGCATATCCATCTCATATCATCATATCAAATGCAACACGTCATCAAAACTCATCGCCGCTACATATCATCGCTCATCAAAAATACATACAAATGTCCAAAAGTCCAATGAAACTGAAAAGTCTAGCAAGATACATGAGATATGATAAAAATCAATATACATACTCCAAGAATATGAGGTACATCAAATAATCTTTCATCCATCAATCAGGGATGGCTGGAGGAGCCCCTTGACGAAGCTGGTCTCAAGGATGGTGGCCTACCACTAGTCCCTACATCTGGATCCCGCCAGGGCCAGTGGCCCAGCCATGCATCTGGTTATTACGTTTCCCTCCCACGGTCCCTCTTTGTGGGACCGGGTTCAAGGCTCTTTGCACTCGGACGCCGCTCTCATATCCAAACTCGATAATGCACCTCTCTAGCCATCCCGAGCCCTGCAGTGGCCTCTCACTTGGCTTGCCCACTCTCCTGGTGCCCATAAGCCTCTAAGAAACACCCTTTGCCTCTGCGGCCCTCCCTCTAAGAGAATACCTCTCTGCTATCAACTGGGCTACCTGTGGGTCTAGGGCATCCTGAGGTACCTTTGCATGTGCCTGTGCCTATGACTGTGCCAGCTGTGCCTATAGTTGTGCGACCAAACCCTGAGCCTGAACCAATTGGCTCTGCAACTGCACCTATTGTCCCTGCAGTGTCTAAACTTGGGCCTGCAGAGTATCTATTTGTGCCTACTGTGAGGTGGAAGCAACCCTAATCATTGTCCTCCATCCAATCCTAGTCCTCAACCTCTGCATGATTTGAACACCACCAAAAAATTCTGGCCTCGGTCTCACTGGAGCCTGCTCCTCCTCTCCACCATCATCCTCATCATCACCATCTAAGCTCTCCTCCTCCTCTCGCCTATCCTCCTCCTCTCCTCCACCACCAACCTACTTACCTCTTGCTACATCCTCCTATCTACTAACCCTTGGCAGTGCCCCCATAGTGGGCACTAGCTCATCTAGACATGTCAACCGTGGAAATGGATGTGTATGATAATAAACAAAGTACTCATTAAACATACCAACATCAACAATATCCCACCTATCATCCCATGCCCCAAGTAGTATACTTTGTATAGGCTATCTGATATGAAATGCAAGGTCCCCATCCTACCTCATCCTTACTCCATGCATAGTGAGCAACACCCTAAGGCATACCCTATGTAAATTTGAACTGTCGTTGCACCCACAATGCCAAGAATCTCTCTATAATGAATGGTGTATGACCTATCAAAAATCAAGGAATACCTACAAACAGCATCTCTAAATTATCTGTATCCCATGGCTCACAATCTAGGTATGGCTGCCATATCACTACATCCATATCATCAAGGAATCGTCTCCAATAATCCAACTTGCCCAGCTTAGGCTAGACAAGGAACATAGAATATGCATACACATATGGTTTTCCTGGTGGCCTCACTCTAGAACAAGATGGTCTCGTCACAGCAATATGCTCCCATACCCAGATCTAGAGCAGTGTAACGCCACAAGACAAACTGGATGAACCTCTATAAACCACCTGATGAAGGTCATGATACAAATGAGCCAACATGCAACTCCCTCAGGCATATCTCTATGGTTGTACCAGAATCTACTCAAGGATCCTCCCCCATCCCACTGATAGTCCCTTTGATTAGTGATCCGAACAAAGGAGACCTCCAATAAATGCACCCAAAATTGCAGGTAAGGTCGGATACCCCTTGAAGTCTTCCCATGGCACCCAATACCCTACTATATGCACATCACCATATACTCTCCTCAGGGCATCTATACCACCTAGCTCCTTGTGATCATAGAACACAAGGGCGCCTACCACTGGAATACCCAAAATCTTGTAAACATACTCAGGAGTCACAATCAACTCACCCATCGGCAAATGAAAGGTGTTATGCTTTGAATGCCACCTCTCTACTAGTGCGGTCAATAGTCCCCTGTTGACCTGAATCGGAGGCATGGACAACAAAGATCCCAATCCACATGCCACTATCAACTCTATATCATCTGGTGTCAACTCTGGTATCTGATCCCACCTAGCCGAGTGATACTCCCTAATCTAGAGGATTTAAAAAACCTCCTATTTTCGGTTATCACAAGGACAATCAATCAACATCATATCAATGATTCAATCTCAATCAAGCAAATCAATCCAAATCAATCAAGCAAATCAATTTGACTTCTGACCCATATCAGTGGACTCATATCAAGTGTTTTATCTAGGTGACTCATATCATGCAATTAATACACAATCTATCTTTCTGAATATCACACCAATCTGCTCTATTATCAATTACTATTTGTTTTCTTTCAAAGAATGCAAATTTATCAACAATCAAAACATCATCCTATTTGTATTTTCGTCACAAAAGCAAATATGTTTTCAATCAATCATCTATTGTTTGTTTTCTAGTGCAAAAAGAAAATTTATCAAATTTTATATCAATCACCTACTCTCTCTTTTTCGTTTAGGGGAGACAAAGTTATCAGCTATCTACTCTTTGATTTCTATTTTGGGAAACAAAGTTATCAATTATTTATCAAATTTTCTATCCATATCAACATGATGATAAGATAATTTACCTATCTATTGACCAAAGAAGCAATATACATCATCATTTTTCATCACTTTCATCAAATTATGCATTTTGTCTCTTTTCCCTAGATGCACTAATCTACGGCCTCTATGCGTTAAAACCCTATATGCGGTGAAGTTTCTCCCCAATGTGCTATTTTGTAGCTGATATGCGCTAAAACTCAAATGCGTTGTTCTTTTCGCTAGAAGCGCTAAATCATTTTCTCTATGCACTATTTCCCTAAAAGCGCTAAAACTTTAATCGAAAGCGCCACTTTATTCACTAGATGCATGACAACCCTATATGTGCTAAACTATTTCCTAGATTCGCTAAAGTACTAATTTTCCTAAGGCATCCTATAAGCGCTACTCTATCTATCGGATGCACTAAACTGGTTTTTACAGCAAAAATGCAAAAGAAAAAAGCATCCTATATGCGCTCAAACAAACATCTGGTCCATATGCAGCTGGTCTCTGGTATCAGTGGGCCCGCTCGAATCTATGTTTGTGATACGGAATGTCCATCTCGCCAGGTCACCGTCAGAGCAAAAGGTTTCTAAAAGTCAAAAAGTGCAAATGACTTGTCCTTTTCTCCCCTTTTACCTTTTAAAGGTCAAACAAAAGTGGGTTTTTGTGGCATGTTATTTTAATTTTATCTTTTATCTCACTTTGACCTTATTTTCAAACTAGGGCATCCTTATACATCATTTTTCGAGAGCTAAATCACTAAATTCACATCTCATCATCAAATCAAATTTTTCAAACATTATCAAAAACTCATATCATCATCAGTGATTTACCTCCCGAGGGGGAATCATTAACACCAGCAACATCTTCCAATTAGAAACATATCAAAATCAAATCAGGGGCATATCAGTTAAAATTTTTTCGATCAAGGGGAAAAATCAAACACAACAAATTTCGAAAGTAGGAATTTTTTTTTTGAAGTAATGTATTTCACACATCACTTCAAAGAGGGGAAAAATGTATATGCATAAAATTGGTCATATCTGATAAGTCCTGGTATTTAATTAAATATTTATTATTTAATTAATTTCTTTAAAGTCTTCTACATATAATTATATTTAATTAATTTAATTATATTGTTCATTCAATTTATTCTTCTATCATGATTAAATAAATCAACGAGATTTTTGCTGTTTAATTATTTCACATTCATATGTCCATGATTAATTACCACATAAAATTTTACTTTGTATTTATTTAATTAATTATCCGCTTTAATTTAATTAAGTCTTTTTTATTTAATTAAATTTAAATATTTCTTTTCAAATTCTTCTTCTAATTAATTAAATATCTTATTTAATTAATTTCATTTACATGCCATTTCATATAAAGTTTAATTAAATATCTTTATGTAGTTAAATATTTTCCATATCTTTTCAAAATCATAATTAAGTATTATATTTAAATATGAAATCTTCCATTATTTTTCAAATCTAGGGTAAATATTCTATTTTAAGAAGAATCTTTGTGTCACCCATAAATGAATAATTGAATTTAATAATCCATTATTTATCTTCTTCAAAATCTTTCCATAATCTCACAAAAAGATGATTTTTTACAATTCATCTTTATCATCTTATCTTACCTCTTTTACAAAAAAGAAAACAAATATTGCTTTTTGTTTTCTTTTGTTTTTCTTCAGTCTTATCCATCTTCAACCGTTTGATCTGCCAGGAATTTTCACAGTCATTAATCATATCAGCCAATCAAAAGCTTTCAAAAACTCTATAAATAGCACTACAAATCCAAGCAATGGTTACAACACACAACAGATGGATTAGAGATTAATTACATTCTAGCATCATAGTTTTATCATAATCTTTTATTTTAGCAATCATGTTTAGCATTAGAATAATCATGTCTTTGTGTAGCATTACATGCATTCATATTCAATCTCGTTCTCTAGGAAGATCGTTTGTTGAACCTAGCCCACAATCTGAGAGCCAGCTGGAATCAACAAAACACTGGAGATGGGGGCCAATAGATCCCTACGACAAAACAAGTAGGTCGTGATAGGATTGTTGTAATGTCACAAAATTGCACCTAGGGGAAATTTCACATTTTAGCACTTTTCCTAGCATTTATGACACTTAAACACATTAATGACGAAAGCCCCATAGGTCAAAATTTCACTATTCTAACTCCATGTGGTCCAATGGCGAAGCAACAACCTGTCAACCCGTTTCCCAAAAACTTGTGTCTTGGATGCCTATGTGGTGTGCTAGCATCCTAAGTTTGAAATGGGGAATCTCAAATCTTGGATCTTGACATGTGTCTTTGCAGCCAAGCTCTCAGGTGTAACAATTCTTCCCACCCTTGCATGCAACAAAACCCCTATTTTCCTCTCATTTTGGGGGCTCTCTCATTCATTTTTAGGCTCTCTCTTCAATTTCACTTCACTTATCAATCTCTTCTACTTTTTGCAACAACACTTCTATGAGAAAAGCTCTATCGGATTGAGGTCCCTCCAATAGCCAAATATCTCTAGCAAGCATTCAACAGTGCATCCATGTGTTCAAGAGGGGGTTGAGGTTTGTTGGTAACACTCTCACTCTTTTCTATTTGCAAATAGATTAGATCTCCTTGTTCATTTACGACTTGGTGGTGTGGGTTCTCCTCTTGAAGTGGGGATTGATTTCACCACTTCGTTTTTTCCATTTCAATTATTCTCTCTATCTATTTGTCTATCTGTGGAGGTGGGAACACCAAAGCAGGGGTTTGACTATGGAAAACCCCTATACAGCCCCAACATTTTTCCTCATTCATCTTGTGTGCAAGTTGTTAAAGCAAAGCTTGGAGTGGGGATTCAAATTCTTGGTTGTTTGTAAGCTCCCTCTTAGCTCTCCTTGTACTTTCTTGTGGTTTATGTTCTCTACTTTGTTTTTCTATTAAATAGACCTTGAATCTGGGTGAGAAAGTGAAGCTTTGGTATGCCTAATTGAGTACTTGAGCTATCTGTTTCTTAGGACACCAACGTGTCATTTGGACTCCAATACACTGCGCTGGCACCCTGAATCTACATTGTAGTCCTTTGGCCAAGAGTTCCTCTTATGGAGGTAGGAAACTAGAGGTTTTTCTCTCTCATATTTTGAAGTAGTCTTTTATGATAATTAGTCTGGATATACTTTCTTTGTAATTTATTCATTCAACTAGTATTGAGGTGGATAAGGGTAGTTTGTTCCTTGGGATTCTCTTGAGAATGAAGAGACTCATGAGCAGTGAATCCCCCTTATCTCACATTTTGGTAAACATGATGTGAAACATGTCAAATATGTTTTTACAATATTTCAATGTTTGTGAAATGGCAGCCTCTCTAAGGAATATTTTGATATGTTGGATGATGCTCTAGACATTTTTTATAAGTGTCTTCCCCTATCCATAAATCTTCAAAGCAACCTTCTTCTTTGCAAGCTGAAGAGTTGGTAAATGTTGCGGTGGTCTTTGCAGCTTCTCCAAGCCCTCAAAATCCTATCATTTACTTGACTTTAGCTAGCCCTTCTCCTAGGAAGGATCATTCTGTCTGTGGGATTTCATATCACGATGATTCATCCGATTTATATTCAATGTTCATAAGAGCTATAGATTCTGCCTCTTATAATGTTTTTGGACACACGTATAATTGTTGGAAAGATGTGCCTCAATCATCACAAGCTGTAACCTCTACTGGAGCAAAGTCAGTATGACATCTATCATGTCTGGCCAATTAGCAGCTTTGATACATTCTGTTTTGAACAGGTCACTGTGACCTTGCAGAAGTCTTGTCGAACGCTTATTCTTTGGAGCCTTTGTTGTGACATAGTGTATTCGCTATGACCTCTTATCGCATGGAGTTCTTTGGCCGATAGGCCATTCAATCATAAATCGAGGAGACTCATGATGACCACAGGCTTCGGGATAACCTATGTCGATTCAGTGAGAAGTCTCAGCGAATAGCCAATGTCTCACTGATAGTGTAACACTTGGGTTCATCAAAGTAACATGTTTGTTTCGTTATGATGTCTCAGTGAAGTGAAAATGTCTCGCCGATAGGAATACATATGATGTCTTCACCGTAACATAAAGATCCCGGTGTGAGATTAAGTAGTGAGCTTGATGAAAGATCCCATGCGTCAAATCATTAAATGGGAGTAACAGCGATGAAGGAAGGTCGCGAGGTGTTAATTCTTTCCAACCGTTCGGTGTTCAATGTAACACAAAGGATCTCGGAGAAACCTCTTAGCGAAGGTGTTAAGTCTTGTCGACTAGTGATTGGAGCTCAGTATGACTTGTCTGTATTCGGCGTAACGTCTTAGCGAAGGTGATTAGTCTTGCTGATAGTTGTATGCTTTCAGTGTATCTTAATGTTGCTTGATGAGACCTCTTGCCGATATCGGTATGTCTTGCCGACTATCCTTTGGAGCTCAGTATGACAAATGACTTTGGTATGACTTTTGGTGACTCGGCGTGAGGTCTTGACGAAAGTGATACTCTTGCCGAATGGTAATTTTATATCCATGAGACTTTTGGACCTCGCTATGATCTCCTGGTGAAAGTGATAGGTCTCGCCGACTCTTTGGTGGCTCAGTGTAACATATGAAGCTCATTGGAATATCTTGGCGATAAGAATATCTCTTGCCGATATCGATATAAAGGTTATGTGGCATCGACGAGACACTGTTAGTGTCTCACCGACATTCCAACACAGTGTGGTTTCTTCTGACCGTTTTCACCATCCTATGTGAAGTCTCGTGGACCAGTAGGAGAAGTCGAATCTGAACTATTGGAAGTATGTTCATTGTGACAGTTCTTTGAGGGAGCTTGACGGACATGGAACTACAGGGATTTACTCTGTGATTATTGATTGTGATTGGTTGGTTGAATCGACGGATGATTGTATGATTAGTAGATGTTTTCTATTCTGTAATGACTGTAATTTGAAGGTTCATGTACAAGATTGTTCATGGTGAATGTTGTTGTAAACAGACACCAGAAAGATAAGTCTAATACTTGTATGTAATCCTTATTACTGTAATACAAAGTGATTTCTCTTGGTGTGGTGGATTTTTCTCTCATAAGGGTTTTCCCACGTATATCTGGTGTTCATATGTGAATGTCAATTCTCTATTTTTGTTATTTGTCTCAAAGTGCATCTTAATTGAACTTTAATTGTAAAATTTAAAAGTGTCTCTGTATTCTTCCCTAAGTTTTGACATTAGGAGAGTTGTTTCTACACCTTGACTTTCCTTACAAGTGGTATAAGAGCCTGGCCAGTTGTGTTATCCTTGTGGGTACGTTGGGTTTTTTGAGTCAATTATGTTCAGTGGGAGTCTTGTAGAGTTTGTTGTTTCTGATTAAAGG
>VDFB02171849.1:0-19294 GCA_007258455.2 Sequoia sempervirens
TCTCACCTTGGCTAACCCCTTTGGTGTCACTCTCCACCACCTAAACCTATAGGTCCTAATGCTTGTTAGGCACCCCTAGTTCTCCTGGACAACCCTACTATCATCTCCATTTCCCTAACCAAGCCAATCTTGGTGCTCTATCTGCCATTCTCTCCTTAGCCCTTAATCTTCCTAAAGGCTAGCTAAATCTCCAATCTTCACTAATTCAATGCAGGGGTGTGTGATGTATCCCATGGCTTCAAGACCATTCCCCTAGGGTTCTTGATCATCCACCAATCTCCAATTCTCCATCACTCTCACCAAAACCTCGTCTAGGGTTTAAAAGGCTACTAGCCCTTGAGCCCCAATTAGGTCTCCTAACCCGAGAAAAATGGAAACCACTCCAAAACCCTCCAAATGACCTAGGATATTTTCTTGGGATTCATGGTACCCTTTCCCACACCTTGAATATTTTTGGGATTTGGAGTCTTCACTGTCCGTACACTGCTCCAACCCTTAACTTACCAAATTTAGGCTTGTTTTAAGCTAATTTCTGACCTTCTTGAGAACAGTCAGTTTTTTTCTTCCTCCATGTGGTCTATCAGGTCTCCATCCTTCTTTCCAAGCCTTTGCAAGGCCTCTTGCATCCACCACACACCTGGGTTTTCCAAGGGATTTACACCCCTGCAACTTTAGTGCTTGTTTTCACTGTCTTTCCTAGTTGGGCATTGCCAAGCTCGCCTAGGAAGAGACTTTCCTCATGATCACTCAACCTCTAAAGACTCCTAGACCTAAAATATTTATAGGCATGGAGCTTAGCTTCAACCTTCACAGACTATACACCAGGTATAGTGGAAGACAGAGGTCTAAGTCTCCATGATTGACAGCTTGCCAGACTAATCAACAATGGAAAGAAACAAAACTAACTAAGAAAAAAACTAGGAAACGATGAGACAACCTAACAATTGACCAAAAAAAACTTGAAAGGAAATTATTACATGTGCCACACACTGCTCAGTTCCTGGAACCCTCCATTAACACACTAATAAGAGCTAAAAAACCAAAAAATTACAAGAGTTTCATTGTTTTTCCATATGAACTGCCAACTCTAAATGATACAAAAGCTTTTCCAACCTTGTTTCAGGTCTAGGTACACAGCAAATAAGGTTCCTCAGTTAGTTATTTTCTTTGGTCGGACTTATTCATGCCCTAATGGCCAACGTTCCCAAATCCACTGTGTTTTCCAACTTTTGACAAAAGTTAGTAACCTAAGCAAGATGAGCTTCTAAACCCATCCATTCTTTCCACTTCTTATTCCACTGATCACAATAGATCAACACTTATTCATAATCCTCAAATGCTAACTAGATGGTCAACATGACCTTATAGCATAAAAACCACAAAATTTCATCCTAGGCTCACAAATTTGCCTAGTGCTACCTAATGCTTCCTAGGTGCTCTCCTGTAGTGCAAATTCATGCCTATAAATTTTTCCCCCACTTTAGTGAGCACAAATATTGACGAGTGCTTCGGTAAAGTAGTTTGGAAAGACATTAGGGTTAGAAATGTACCTAAACTATCGATGAAACAGACTGCAATCTGGGGAACTCGAGAGTGTAGGACAAATAAGGGATTTCATAGCCCCATAGAACTATGAAGCTGAAGAATGAAAGTGTCTTACAGGCCCATGGACCTATAAGGAGGTGACCCCCAAGATCTCTCACATGGAGGAAGCTTTGAGAAGTAAGCTCGTCTCATAGGCCCATAGCCCTGTAAGGAGGTGACCCCCAAGATCTCTCACATGGAGGAAGCCCCAAGAAGTAAGTGCCTCACAGGCTTGTAGACCTACGAGGAAGGTGTCCTCCAAGATCTCTCACATGAAGGATACCTAGAAAAGCACCTTACAGACCTGAAGACCTACAAGGAAGCGTCCCCCAAGATCTCTCACATGGAGGAAGTTGAGAAAGTTCCCTACAGACCTGAAGACCTAAAGGGAAGGTGTCTTTCAGATCTCTCACATGAAGGAAACCTAGGAAAGCACCCTACATAACCGCAGACCTGTAGCCCGAGGTATCCACCAAGATCTCTCGCATGGATGAAACCTAAAGAAAGCACCCTACAAACCTGAAAATATGTAGGGGAGCAACACCCAAGATCTCTCGCATGGAGGAAGGTCAAAAGAAGTTCCCTATAGGCCCATAGACCTATAGGGAGGTATCCCCCAAGATCTGTCACATGGAGGAAGCCCAAGGAAAGGGGACTCTGCAGAGTCAAAAAGTGGCTTCATAGGCACACCCTTAAAGTGACATGTTTATCCGCAGATAGAACATGTCAGAAAGCAACCACGTAGGCAAGTAAATAGATAGTTGTGAAGATTGCCAACAAGCTGGAAGAATTTTAAAGGGGTCCCTCAGGAACCCTACATGAAGAAGGGGTCCACTCAAGGGACGCACTATTCAAAAGTATGAAAGAGATGTTTCCTTCTTGAATCGATTCATCATCAAGGAATCCTTTTGAAAGATGTTCACTTCATCAAGGAATCCTTTTGAAAGATGTTCACTTCATCAAGGAATTTGAAAGGAAGAAGATGCCCCCACATGAGGGGAAGGCCAAAGCTGTTCCCACCTCAGAGGAAAGTTCTCCAACTCTTTCTTTATGAACCCATGATGAAGGAAACACATTTCATTAGGGTTTCAAGTCAAGAATACGATTCTTGAAAAGAAATTTATGATGATTCTCGAGAAAATATCCACTGGCAACAAATGCATTTTTTGAAAATTGAAGTATTATAGAAGTGGCATTGTCACACATGAGAGGAACATCTCAAGCAAAGGAGAGATAAAGATAAAGGAAAAGATAAAAGAGAAAAGAACATAAACACAGGGACAAGGGTAGCCTAATATTTCAAGGTCAAAACTGTTCATAAATATATATATATATATATATATATATATATATATATATATATATAGTATAGTATATAGTATATAAAATGAACTATTATCAATGCCCTACTATATCAAACCATGTGAAGAATACATGAGAAGAAAAAGTAAAAATAAAAAATTGGGTCAACATGGAAGGGCAGCCTAAATTCCCCTAATGCTTTGCACCATCCCCAATTTTCTGAAAACCAAGCACAAACATGGGAGAATGATGATACACATAGAAGAAGGTTTATGGCACAAAAACTATGCATGTATCCAAGCACCAATAGGGGTGACAAGGGTCATCTAGGCACACATAACACAATTATGGGGGAAAACATCACGACACACACATCTACTCTATAGATAAAGAAGGGGCCTCCACCTAACACTGATTGACCAAGAGGTCATCTGCTTCCCACTCTAGATCATCGTAGGGGGAAGGAGGATGAGCTTGAAATGGTGGAATGTTAAGAGGAGGAGTGTCTGACCCTCCCACAATAAGGGTTAAGGAAGAAGCCCTACTAGGCCTCATTCACTCAGCTCTTGTGGAGCTAAGGCTAACGACTTTACAAAGATCATTGAAAAGGCTGGAATTAAACATGCACTTTATAGGAGTTCCATGTTTCACATAAATGGATGGAGATGGTTGTACTCAAGATTCACTTCTAGGCTCACTAAGTGATTTGAGAGAAATGATGAACTCAGGAGAAGCCAAGACTAGTTCTGTCACTAGGATAAAACAAGTCTACATAGGACCATCTTTCGAAGAAGGTGGGCTCCTCTTGCATCCTTCATTGTTGGAAGGACCACTCTCCACCTTATGATTCATTGGGGGATGTGAACTCCCCACAGATGAGGCGAGAGGTGTAGAGGAAGAGGAGGAAGAGAAAACCATAGTAGATACCATCAAAGTGTTTGTCCTATCTATGGTTTTCAGGAAAGGTGAGACATCTGGAAGGTACATCAATAGAGGTGACTCCATTGAAGGAGTGATGAACACTTGCACCTTTTTGGGGTTAGGTGCATTCGTACTCACAATGGAATTTGAAAGCAATATAGAGCTAGTTTGGATGGAAGTAGAGGGGAGGAGAGAGGAGGACACAAAAGGAGGCCTTGATATAGGGTCAATCATCTCCTCTACCTTCCTTTGTAAGGTGTCCTTGTCAGCTATGAGAGCCTTTCATCGGTGCTTGCGCTTGCATGTAAGAAAATTTTTGTGATTTTTTGAATCAGAGGCCATAGGTTGGGAAGGGACAAAAGGTTCCTACTTGACCATGGGAGTGTCCACTACATCCATTTCAGGTGGAGGAACAAAATCCTAAATGGGAGTAGGAGGAATAGGTTGAGAAACAATGTGGGGAGTCGACTCAAGTGCCTCAACAGCGGGCCTCTTCCTATTTAATGCTTTGGGAATAGGAGCATTAGGAGGCCACGAAGGTCAAGAAATAGAGGATTCCCCATTGGGGTCTTTCCTTTAACATACAAATAGTACCAAGGTCCAAGCGGTTTAGTAGGGAGGTCCAATATCATAATCTTGGGTCTACACCAAGGAGGGATCATTAGAATCAATGGGTAAAAGCAAAGCTTACTCATCCAATACTCCTCCCAAGAAAGGGAAGTGAATGAGTTAGCCTGAGAGGAGGCAAGTTTCTCCATCCCTTTTCAGGAAGAGGAGGTAGCTGACTACTATGCCACAAGAAGAGCCAATTTTGTTTGTCCTTTGTCCTTGGTTTTATACTTCACATAATTTTTGTAAAGTAGGTTCGTTATTGGAGGAAGTGGACCAATCAGGGCAGGCCAAAAATGGTCTAATAAATATCCCCAACGGGACACCAAAGGCTGGTATCTAGTGTCATGCACTACACGTATGCCACCTTCATTGGAGAACTTTATACATTTATGAATGACATAGGTTATTCCATTCATGGAAGCTAGCCAAGGTATGCCTAGCTTCATCCTAAATAGATCTGAATCTAGGATGATATTGAAAACCATGTCAACAACCCTAGGTCCAACTAGGACAAACAAAGTTATTGAGCCATATAGCTTTAGAAAAATACCATCGTGTGTATGAATGCTATATTTTTTTTCTTTTTACTCTTTTCTATGTAGTGAGTTAAGCCAAAATGTCTCTTCTATGATAACATTTACTTGGCTTGTGAGGTCTACTAAGACTCCTATCACAATGTTACCATTAAGGTGAGCAGGAATGTAGAGGGGAGAGGGCTTGTTATTCAAAGGTAAGTCCTATGAAGTGAATGTCATATCCGGGGATCTAAGTGCAGGTTGTACAGTAGGGGTAATCGTGACCATGTTAACATAGGCTTTAGGTTGAGTGATAGTATTGGCGGGATGGAAAATCATGTTAGTAGAGTGCAATGAAACAGGTCCGTGTATATCTACAGTTCACTATTCGATTTCTCCATCGATTTATTCATATTTTGTTTGCTTCCATTGAGATGAATAGTACCACCCTCGATGTGGTCCTATATCTCATGACATAGGCGTATACAATGTTTGGTATCATTTTTGGATTGACTCGATGGTACTAACAATAGGTACTTGCATCATTCCAACTAGGATAAGGTTCCTTAAGAGTTTTAGGGTTTGTGCAAGATCATGGCCATCCAAAAAGGGGCAATATGAAAAAAAGGAATTTTTAACACATCCAAAAATGTGAAATTCCTGCCTTTGAATTTTTATAGGCCCAAGTACAATATCCATTTTGTTTTGGTAATACCAAACCAAAACAGATATCCATTTTGGTTTGGTAATACCAAACCAAAATGGATATCCATTTCCAAATGATATTTGTTTAGTTTAAGCCACTCTTTATAATTGCCTCAGGTCTGACCCTGAACAATTGTTTTATTTTATATATTATAATATTTTTTTAATATATTTATCATATATGAAGCTGGCTCTTCTTTGGGGTTTCAAGTTAAGGGGAGAAGGAAATATAAACATAAAAAATAAAAGGTGATGCACCAAATATTTTACAACATTTCAAACCCAAATCATTCCTATGTTTGATATAAATAGACACAAAACGCCACAACCTCTCATTTTTGGAAAGAGAATGAACAACAAAGGCTAACTTCAAGCACAGTGCAAACTTTCAAATCTTTTCGTAGGTAGTGTTCATTAAGGTCCAATAAAACATAAAGATTTATTATGAGTAACAAAACAATATTTTAGAAATCGCATGAACTCTTCCTCCTAATACATCATAGCACAACAAAATAATAATTTTTAGAAAAAAAGAGAAGTCCAATGACATAGTCCAGTTTTCTTAAGTCACTACTCTACCATACAAGCATATAAAGCATAGAAAATTGTTACTTAAACTACCTAGATATAGCTTGCAAGACACAATGTTTCATTCAGAATGATAATATAAAGAAAGAAAACTTGAAAAAAGCCATAAATGCATAGTATCAACAATTTCTCCTCAATGGTTCATGCTTTTAAATATCAAATGAACGTTGAAATATAGGTCAGATGCCAATCCAACAATAGTGTAAACCTTAATAGATATAACATGCCAAAGTAAAGTAGTTTTGCAACTTTCTTATGAAAATAATTCTAAAAACCCTAAGAAAACTTAAAAAAACTTTTCTTTTTACAAAGAAATTGTCACTTGGAATCCAACCCTTCATTGTGTCATCGCTCTCCTCTTATAGTTGCCAAAAGAAGGAAACACTGCCTTAGTACATAAGTAACTGCTACCAGAGGTTGATACTTGATAGCTCACAATTTGATCATAGATCCTTGGTTAGGCTACAAAAGATCTTTTCTCATTAATTCTCAGCTACTACATTAATGTCATTTTAGCTATTTAACAAAGATGGAGGCCCATAAACAATCAAATCTTAAAAACTACAACTTGGAAAAAGGATTCAACTAACCAATCACATCACCTCGAGCCATTGACTCAAAGCTTCCATCCCAAGAACCAAGAAAAAGAAAGGCCAACAAGCTCCCATAGTATCCAAGAGATAATGTCTCATAAGAAGTGCAATCCTCGTATAATAGAGATATTACATGTTATGCGCTTAGAGATCTTATGTTTTCCAAAAAATCTTTGGTGGAAAACTTCCACCATTTTGATGCATGTCCTAGGACCTCCTCTGAAAGGAAAACGATAAAAAGAAAGCTCTGTAGCTACCATGTGGCGCATTTCCTATCTTTCTTACTGACCCTTCATTGACTTGAAGATTTCCATAGCCAAAACAAAAGGAAGTTGAAGATTGAAAGACTAAGGAAAAGAAAAATGTTTCACAGTTCTGGTGACTCACAAGGGCCTTTGCTTATGGAGGTATGAACGCAAATCTCTGGAAATTCTTGAAGTTTAAGGATGGAGGAGTGCTACACCTACCATTCTGCTTCAGTTGGTAAAGGCATACTATGGATGAGACTGTATGCTTGATCAAGCTTGAAGACTTATTTGAAAGACATGACCCCCCACCTAGTTGTAACCACTCCAAGGTAATGATAAAGATGAGAAAGGAAAAAAATATCGCACTCAATCTCATTAGCTGCATGTGCCTTGCTTGAACTTGGGAGCTCAGGGGAATTCCAATCCTTTTGTTTGATAGCTTCTGTAATTTGTTCTACTGTTTGCACATCTCTGTTTGGGGAGAAAAGGGGAGGCAACTTGTAATTGATCAAAACATTGAAATCCTTTTGAATGTCTTCAACTCTTCTTACCAACACAATCTAGAAATCTTTGCACTTTTTTGTGACCTTGTGGGAGTTGACAATCTCACTGACCTTGATGGAAGTGGTTCTTTGGTCAGTAATTCTGATATCTTTCAGAACCTTATCAAAAGCCACAAAAAGTTTGGAAATGAAACTTTGTGATTCCACCACTCGAGAGTCACATGCCTATAGAATGTGATTGAAAATTGAGCCAAATTTTCCATTTATTTCTTGGACATCCCTCAAGAATTGCAAGACAGGCCTAAGGACAAGAACTGCAGCTGCAATCCACTCCCAATGTGAAGATACTAATCTTTTTAGCAATAGTAGAGACTTGATCTTGTGAGCTACAAACAACTCTTGATTGAGTTGAGTCTCTTTGGTCCTTGCATTCTCCTCTATTCTATCCTTTTCTTTGAGAGCTTCTATCAGCTCAGAGCTTATTCTTTGTATCTCTAGGTCACAGGTCTGCAATGCGAACATAGTCTCTTATTTTTCTAGCTTCAATCTTTCCACCTCCACCTAAGCCTTCCCAATGTTGTCAGAAAATTGAGATTGGAAATTTTCCAACTCTTTCTATAAGTTTTTGTGATTAATTCTATACTCCATGTTGGTCTAATGGTGGGTGGCAAGGTTAGCTTTTAATCTCTCAATTTCGGCGTGTAGCCAAACTTGTTGGCTTTGTTTCTTCAAGCAATCTCGAGGTTTCCCCTTGCTTACCTTGAACTTGGATTATGCAGGCCAACTCAACATCCTTGGCTCTGATCTCAGTCTATAGCCTACCCACTATTCCCCTTACATTAACCAAATCTGTCTCACACTTTTTTAACTTTCTACCCATCCTTTCATAGTCTGCATATACCACCTATTGAGTGGTCTTAGCTAAGACCACCTTGTCACATGGATGAGTTTCATTTAGATCTAGCCCTGTCATCCATATGTCATAATCCTCCATTTGCATTTGCCCCTCAGGCTTAGCCATGAGTGGCATCATGGTGCTGATCAAGAGAGAATTTTTCTCCTCATTGTAACAAGCCTCAATTTTCTTGGTAGTCGGTAACTCAACATTCTTTAATAGCCGTCTCTGCTTAACATTTCATTGAGCCAGTTTGGTTGCATTGAAATGATCCTGGAGGGTTTGAGGTACATTGACATTCTATGATGCAATAGGGGCATCAGGAGGGAAACCAAAAGGGGTAATGAAAGGGGACACTTCAGATATATTAACATGCAAAGAGGCAAAAGGGAGTGTTATCATGGAAAAGGGTGGCACACCCAACTGAGACTGAATAGGGGATTTTCTAGTAGGGGTGAATAGAGACATGGTTGGGTGGAAAGATGTTTTCTCTAAAGTTGATGGGCTAGGAGTGGGAGTTAGTATGGATGTCTTAGCTCTTTCAAAAGAGGCCCTTGATAGGGAAAAAAAATAGTCAGCAACAGCCGAGATAGATGCTAGTTGCTTGGTGTGCGGGGTAATATCAAGGATTTTGCTACGAATAGGAAGGGATACTTTTAGGACTATCAAGTTAGGGCCTGAGGATCGAGAATTCCTTTCCAAGGGAGGAGAAGAGGGGGTAATCAAAGATGTGGAAATAGGAAGAAAAGAAGAAGCAAAACTTACCTGAATCGTAGTGGTCGACACATTCTAGAAGGTGGACTCCACTTCTTCTCTTTGGGCCAACACGTCAGATACACCTAAATCTTTGACCCGTCTTCTCTTTTCATGACTATAACTAACATGTTCTAATCTCGTGGCCACTGACCCCTCCAAAACTTGGCCCTTGACAACTGTAGTGGATGATGCTCTTTTGGACCATTAGGGTCAATTTCCCTTACTCAGGGCACTAGAGGATGACAGAGCTCATGAATCCTTTTACCTCAAATCCCTCTAACTATCAGATTCTCGAGGTTAGGAAGCCCTACACAGAGCTTGTTCTGCATCAATCTCATGGATGGTCTCTAGATTACTATTGTCGGTGCTGGCCTCCTTATCATAAATTTCCTTGAACTCTTTATCTTGTGGGAATTGTCCAACAAGAAGGTTGAGGCACCACAACTCTATCAGAACCTCCAAAAATATGCCTTCTTTCTTTTTGACCAACCCTTCTTTAGATGTGTATTGATGGACTTATTTATTGGAAGGTTCCTGTCGTATGGTATCTTTGGTGTATAGAAGCTCAACCATTCTGGTCACTTGAAAGGAATGTGTTTCAAATCAATGTATGCCTCTGTAGTTTCTTGAGTCAAATTATTCCTCCTCTCAAAGTATTCCCGCTCTTCATGCTTCATGCTATAAATTTCCTGTGGGTTGTAGTCCCACTTATCACAAATGATGACCAGGCCCAAGGCTGCTAATAGATCCTTGAGCTCTTCTTCAAAAAATTGCTTTGTTAGCGATACTTGACTATTAGCAATATTGAGGGGAAGCAAATGGAACTTCATCTTGTTTCTTCCCATGCCATAGATACTTTTGATGATGGTCACCTAGTGGCATGCCTCCAACATGAAGACTCTATCTATCACAAACTTGGGGAGTCAAAAAGACTCATCGGGAAAGCTGTGGAATTTGATAAATGCGAAATCCGCACCCAGGAAATAATCCACTATGTTTGGCGAGATCCTCATGCATTGGAGAACCTTAGGAGAGAAATGACCCATAGGGAAAGGTAACAATTCTTGGAGTACGAGCCTCAAAAAGTGATCTAGAAACCCATAATAATCCCCTATTTTAGAAAGTATATATGGTCCACATAGAAACTAGCTAAAGACAACCCCTTTCATCTAGCCTAGACACTGGTACATTTTTCTCTAGCCATTCCAAATTTTGATGTAAAACCAAATGATCCAAGAAGGAAGAATACCTAAATTTGGAATCAGTCCCATAATTTTTTAGTTGGTTCAACATGTTCCTAGCTATTACTCTTGAAAAGTCATAGTTCCTCTGGATCTTTTCTCTCTTTAGCTCAAAGGCCAAGATGAATTGATAAGGAAGAACCTGGGCATTGTCATCAAAACCAAAAACCCAAGCCAACATCAAGAATACTGACTGTGTGTCCCTTTTGAATGTATCGTATAATAGAGGAAAGGGAACATGACCTCTGCTAGTCATTCCCTTGTTTCTTCCTCATAAAAAATTATTCTTTTGGCCTATTCTTCCTCAAAAAGATCCATCTTTTCTTCATTAAAAAACTCTGCATCCCAAGCCGTAGGGATACACAACATATCCCATATGGCTTGCGCAAAAATAGTAACCCTAATCCTGCCATTCTAAATAACCCCTATTACCTCATCAAATCTCCTGGCACATGCATCGACTAACTCTAGGTATGGATGCACAATGGGCAACATGAACTACAACAAACCATAATCCCAGAGCCGAAGTGCAAAACCCTCAGTCGGCCCATACTTTTCCTTTCTCTGAAACACACCTTCTTTGAGGCTTTTAGGGTTAACTGACAACTTGGGGTCAAAAATATTCTTGATGATATCTTCTACTACCTCTCTTTTTACAACCTTATCAATCGACACCTTCTTGTAGGATTCGAAAGGTCGCTCTTCTACCGTTAGGGCATTGGCGAATGATTTCTGCCCAAAAACATTGGCATAACCAAGTTGTTCACTTGAAGATGCAGCCTGTCTTCCAGAGGTTGAGGGTTCCACCATGACTGTATCAATAAGTTGTAGGAAATTCCTTAGGGATAAGGACCACTTGCCCTTTTCTTGAAAAGGAAAAACCTACTTTTGAGTGCAATTAATTGTCTTGCTAGTACATGCAATTAAAACCATGCTATTACTATTGGGCCTTTAAATGATGCCACCGAGGTGATACGTGTGGATTAGAGATCCGTATTCCTCAAGAATGCCCAAAATGATATGAGGATGGAATTAGTACATTCCTTCTACCACCTCTTAATCAAAAGAAATCACCTCAAGAAGTGTGATTTTCATCATACAAAACATGATGAGGTGGTGCAAGGTACCCTTGAAAAATGTGACCATTAATTTTTCATAGTTTTAGTGCATTAACCCATATTTATTATCATTAATGAGTTGGATGGCACTGATCATGGAAAATGACACATGTCAAAAATTTCTGCATGAGAGAATTTACTCCCAATGCTTGAATTTATTTCTCAAGCCATTCCATGGGATCCTACATATGATTTATCTACCTTTGTTCGCTCTACTTCAAAATTTCCTGATTCCATCTGACCAAAAATAGATATTCTGTTGGTTGAGTTTGCCGGTTTCCCTTTCTATATATAGCCACACCACCTTTTGCATCATTCATTCAAACATATAGTCCCTTTAGTTAGCTGGTCTTCAGCTTATTCCCATTCTACCATAATTTTCCACTTTATTAGAATGTCTACTAGCTTAGGGACACCTATTTAGCTCCTTCCACGTAGACCACAATACAGCTTCGCAGGAGAGGTTACTAGTGACTGAATTAAATGCCTGGTGAAGAAATGTGACTCCTTTATCATGACTCCATTCAAATGGGTGGTGGGAGTAGAATTCATTATTGATGAGAACCAACTTCAGAGCAACTACAATGTGCTTTCCTACTTTATGGCATCATTACTAGACTTGAACGTGTCCAAGCCTATGATAATTGAGCTGTGTCATGAGATGTTTGACACCTCATTGATGGAAGGGATTAGAGAGGTAGTGCAAGTTTCCATCCTTGGTGTTGGTATCCCAAGCACTATGGACCTTCGTAGGCATGTGGACTTTGGCATAGACGTACCCTGGTTACCCTTTCTCTCTGACTTCCACACTATGGGTCCGTCGAAATGCACCACTGCTCCTCCTAGCCGACTACCATTTTTCTACTATGGAAGTATGGTGTGGAGCGGGTTACGGGAGTGGCCTAGAGGAAACACTTTGAATTCCTGGTGCATAGTCTCAATGAGTAGGCTTTGAGCCTGTGTTTGTGTCTATTGTGTTTTCAACCCTCCTTTTGCAACCAAATAGAGAAGAAGAGAAAGAAAGAAAAAGAAAGAAAACCTGATGATGAGCCTTTTCTACTTCCTAAGCGGCGACCTGAGGCACTTCCTAACTATTTTTTTGCATGTTACCTCCTCTTTTGAATATTTTTCTTTGTAACTCCTTTTGGGTTCACTCGAGAGAGCCTTACGTTTGAATATGAGCCTCGAGCTTGCATTGTATGTAAAATTATTGATAAATATAATACAAGTTGTTTGTTTCTTTAGCATCCTTCCTTAATTGCTTTATTCTCAAAATTTCAAAATATTTACAAAATTTTACATATGGTACATAATTGTTAAATTTTTTCAAAGAACTGTGCATTTTAATGGAAAATATTTAGATAAATACCATTCATCGGTATATCTAAGTGTTTCCTTCCATATCTTCAAGTTCGTACTCATTCTTTTGCTTGCATACACTGATTCAAAAAGGTCCTTTCCATAGTGCTTCAAATTTAGTGTATTGCTCTAGTTTTGCAGTACATTCATCATACTTTAGCACTAAGCTCCCTTCTTTGAATTTTGGACTAGAGGTATTTTTGTCAAACCATTGCTTGACTGTCTATTGTCAGTTGATCATGGCTCCATAAGCCTTTTATCTATCTTCCTCTAATTTGAGGAGTTCTAGTCATACTTCCATTCCACCATTTTCTTCAATCTCTAGGGCTTTCAGTAGTTGTAAAGTAGGAATTTCTATGGAAATGGGTATCACTACTTTTTTGTACACTGACTCATAAGGGGAGGTCTTCAGAATCTGCTTGGGGGTAATTCAGTTTTCCCACATAACTGCCCATAGATGCTTGTGCTAGTCCCTTTTCCGTTCTGACCCAATGCGTTTAATTAACCTAATTAGGTTTTTGTTGGTGGACTCTGCTAACCTGTTCCTTTGTGGGTAGTAATTTGATGAAGTTTTAAGGAAAATCCCATGTCTAATAGAAAAATATGACATCCCTAATCCAATAAAATCTCAGGCGTTGTCAGATATGATGGTTTTGGGTGGCCCAAATCTGGTCACTATCTCCTTGAGGAAATTAACAATATCCCCTTCTGTTACATTCTTTAGGGCTACGACTTCCATCCACCATGTAAAGTAATTAGTCGCCATTAGGATCCACTTGTGTTCAACACTAGAAATAGGATTTATCATGCCGATAAAATCCAAACCCCACTGGGCAAAGGGTTCTTTGGTTACAATCAAGCTCAGGGGTTGAGCGACATTCTTCCTTTTGCTAGAAAAATATTGGCATTGTGTACACTTTTGTACTAGATGATGTGCTTCGGTAAACATAGAGGGCCAATAATACCCTGCTCGCATTATTTTTAAAGTGGTGGTCTTGGTGGAAAAGTGCCCACCCTCAGGACTATGGTGAAATTCGTCAAGAACTCTTTCCTCCTGTAGGTTGTCGAGACATCGGAGCAACACATCATCATAATTTCTCTTAAATAATATGTACATCTTCAATTAGTACAAACTTGGCACCTTGAAATTAGTAGTACCTCCTTTTATTGAATGTAATATTGGTTGGGTAATATCCCTTCTGCATTTATCGTGTCTGATTAGCTACCCAAAACTCATCAGACTTGAATTGGTTCGAGTAGACTTGATCGGTATCCTTTTCATCCACAAGAATTTTTTCCTGTGCAATGTATTTGCATAGACATCTTCCTCAAACCAACTTGGTTGGTTGGATATCTACATAATATTCTAGGATCTTAGTGATCCAGTTTTCTCTTTTTTCAGTGATTTCACCTTCTATAATATATTCCTGCACACTGGGATGTACTACAAGGATAGTGATTTTGTTGGCCGACACCAAGTGTCAATTTTTTTTTAAAATTTTAACTATGGTAAAATCTTTTTTTTCCACAAAGTTATACTTCATCTCATATCCTTTCAAATTTCTTGAATGGAATACAACAAGATGTTCTCCTTCATTCTGATCACCTTTTTGAGTAAGCACCAAAGCTATGCTATCCTGACCACTCTATACATAGAGTAGGAAATCTTTGGAAAAATATGGATTAGCTAAGACCGGAGTAGTGAAAATCACTATCTTTATTTGATCAAAAGCCTCTTTTCCTTTAGAGGTCCACTTGAACAACAAATTCTTGTTAAGCGTCAGTGTAATAGGCTTCACAATATTGGCAAAGTCCAAAATGAACCTACTGATAAAATTGATTTTCCCTAGAAAGGACTGGAGTCTTTTTGGTTTATTGGTTTTTGTAATTCCATTATGGATCTAGCCCTTTCAAGATCTATTGATATTCCCTCTTTAGACACTACAAAAATAAGTAGCTTACCTTGAGGCATCCCAAAGACACATTTTTTGGGATTTAGAGAAATCCTAAACTGTTGGCATTTCTGGAAAACCTTTTCTAAATGATCGAAGTGATCATCTTTTGATTTTGAAAAGACCACTAGATCATCCAGATATATTAAAATAACCAAGTTGATTAAGCCTCTTAAAGCAATATCCAAATTGCTCGTTGAAAGGTTGCGCTAGAATTTGACAGGCTGAATGACATCTTGGCATATGCAAATGTTCCCCACTTAGTGGTAAACATTGTCTTGTTTTGGTTTCTCTCCTTCACATATACCTAGTTATATCCCAAAAAACCATTGAGTAATGAGAAAATTTTGGATCTGACTACTATCTACAAAATTTGATCCATTGACGACAAGGGGTAATGGTCCTTCAGTGAGGCCTTGTTCAAGTCTCAAAATCAAAACAAAGTTTGATATCACCATTCTTCTTTTGGAAAGGTACCATATTTGAAACCTAAGTGGAATGTTTGATTGGATATATTATTCTTGACTCGACCAACTTGGTGAGCTCCTATGCCATCAATGCTTCAACCTTTGGGTTGATTGGCCTTTGCTTTTTTTGGATGGGCTTTGACCCCTCCTCCAAGTCAATGGTATGCTAAATTATACTGAGGTCGTAACCTCTAAGGTCATCATAGGTCCAGGCCATAGCTCCATTGTACTCATAGCATAGATCCCTTAAATTTTCTTTATCTTTTAGCGAAACCACTTTTCTGACTTTCAACTTTCTACCACTTCCAACATCAAGCTCTTCATAATCTCTTTCATCTATAGTGAACCTTCATTTTCCATTTCTTTCATCCTCACAATTAAAGAGGTTCTCGAGGGAAATCAACCCTCTTAGAAGCTTGTTCCATTTTAATTGGATCACTTGCCCATTGGAAAATTCTGTTCCTGGGGCTGGAGTTTTAGGAACCATTCCTCACTTTTGTATGAAGGTGGCAATCTAGGTTTCATCGTTAAAAACCTGCCAATTTTTGTCATTGTCAAGAATTGAGGGTCAGACGATGACTTGTACTACATTTTTCCTAGAGTTAGAAGCTGGTTTGAGTTGTGACCCAACTAATGCCATTTGATCAACAATGCTATTTTGAGATCAGGAAATAACTTGTATGTTGAAGGCTTTGAAGCTCTTGACCAAGTCTCATATTCGGTGCTTATATGACTTCATTCAGGGATTCTTTACCACTGCTTGGCTGCGGACTTGGCTCACCACTAGCTCTGAATCTTCGAAAGCTTGCATTCTCTTTATACCCATCCTTTTGCAAGGTTTAGGCCATATACCAAGGCCTCATATTTGACATCATTATTTGAGCATGAGAACATGAAATGGTAAGCTCTAAGAGTCTTGGATCCCATTGGAGAGAGTAATTGGACACCCGCACCGAAGCAAACTTTACACTTGACACCGTCAAAATATAGGGTCTATAGATGATTATCAGACGGGTCATCAGATTTCTCCTCATTCTTTAAATTAGTTTTAGAAAAGTTTGATCATTGTTGAAAATTACATAAGTACCTAGCCTGGTTGCATGGAAGTTGCCAAACGGGTCTAAATCAATGAATTGGTTGAGAAACACTTCTTCCTCAGGAGTCCACTCACTTGTATCATCTTCATCTTCTAGAAATTTTACGCAATATTTCTCTTGTTGAGATATAGTAGTATGTACAGCTTCAAAGCATAGGAATGCATTGTTAGCAATATGTTTAGGATGTAAAGGTTTAGAAAGAATCTTCATCTTTTCCCCATGCTTGGTTCTCAAAATCAAGTGGGACTAGTCAAGTGCCAGATATCCACCAAGTTTGGCGGTGAAATCTCTTGATAGACACATTCCAAAGATTGGTGGAATGTCTATTACTACCACTTCCTATGTTACTATTTGGCTTGGGCAAGAGAAAAGGGTTAGGGATAGATCTTTTATTTGACCAATGGTCGAGACCTTCTTCTCATCGAGTTGCATGATTCCCTTTTCAAGGGGCTCATACTTAAGCTTCAAAGCATTTGCCACTTATTTTGGAATAACGGTTGTGCTAGCCCCCAAATCAATCATATTATTATGCAACAATTTGTCTCCTACTATAAGTGTTAAAGAGAAAGGCTTGGACTTTGTTCTGCTTACCTCTTTTTCTTTTGTGTTTTCTACATCATTTGTATAAGTTGTTGCTTTTAGAGCCTGAGGGGGAAGCAAGGATCTGTTGTCTCCACTTCGATTGCATGGCTGAGTTGCATCCGCCTGTGGGATTTTTTCTTCCATCTTTAATACTTCTTGAAGCAACGTATTTTGCTCAGGAATTGATATGATGTCCCACAATGATACATTGGTAGGAACCTTCTTCAATTGCTCCACCACATTAAGCACCTTGACTATTTGAGCCTTGGGCTTGAACAAGGGTATTTCTCTCATTTTCAAAAGAAAATGCTTTGACGTGACTGAGTTTGGCATTTTCCTTGTCTCTTTCTTCTCCATAGGTGAGTTACATAGCTGTGGAAAAAGTTAGACGATGGACGACGGAGCTTCCTTCTCCTATGGGGGTAGCTAATGTGGCTATGGATGTGACAAAACCTATTGTACATACTCTCCAGTAAGCCCCCTTTTAGATCTTGTGTTGTAATCTGATCGCACTTGTGGAGCACCAGTCGTCGAAGTTTCATTTGCGAACACTGTGTCTTCTTCCTCCGCCCATGAGAACAATGCTTGATTAGGTGCAATGTCTAACTCTTACTCTAGGGACATCCCTTGCATTTGTGCTCTAAAATGAGAATTATTTGTCTTAGATGATCTATACTCATTCGCATTCAGGAGAAAACCTTTGATTCCTTGTTCTGCCATCCATTTTTGCATATTTCCCCTCAAGCAATTATGTGGAAGATGACCATCACAACATGGGAAACACCATATGTTATCCTCTTCCACCAAATTATTCTAGCCTTGGATCATTTCTCTGCTTTGATTGTCCTTTACCGTTTGTAGTGGCATGGTGACCAAAACTATTTGGTTCAAGGATGTTGTCTATTGGCCTCCTCCTAGGGAAACCCCTGGTATGTATTCTGTTGATAGGAAGGCCTATTTCCATCTTAGGTCTGAGTGTTTGGCTTCAGAGGCATTTCCTGCTATCATTTGAGGATAACCAATTCATTAGCAAGAGTCTGCATGAGACTCTTCATGTTGTTAATATCTGCCGTGACTGAGTTGGAGCTCGACATACTACTTTTTGTGGTGGGATACACATACATAGACTACGACATACCCGACATACTGCTTGCATAACATAAGTACTCAAAGAAAATTCTTCTTGAGATGTTCTAGAGGGTTCTATGAACACAGGGATGGGGGGTTGTGGTGGGATCTTCCTAGCATTGATCAAACTATTTTCTGCTCGTACCACCACCTCATATGCACCAGGCAAGATGTCTCCCCGCATGGAGGTTATCATAACTGTGATGTTCAGATTGATAGCCTTTAGATAGAGCATGAACACCATAGAAACTAGGGGTCGAGTAGTCAAAGAAATCCTCTACCAAGTTTTATCAAACTTGGTGTTGAAATTGCTCATGGCTTCTCTTGGGGCCCTTTTGATGGTAATTAATTGATGTAATAGTGAGGAGCGATCTCCCTTTTCCAAAAAGTGTTCAAACAAATTCTCTTCGAGCTGGGTAAAAGCACAAAGTTGTGTCACACTTTTTAAAGGAAACGACCAACACTAATCCAACTTTTAAACTTGAATCACTAAAAAGTGGCATATGTGTTTTTAATTTTGAAATGATGTAAACTAGTAAAATATTTATTTTTTAGTATATTTTATGTTTATAGTTTTAAATTTTTTTAAAAAAATGATTTTACTATAATTTAGTTGCTGATAAAATGCTGAAAAATGAAGTTGCATAGGACGTCAAACTTTTTATAGTAAATTTTATTTTTTTTCTTTCAAATTTTTTGTGTGCATTTACAACTTGAAATTTTATTGCATGGATATATTTTTTTCCAATTTTGATAAATATATATTTTAAAATAAATATTAATATGTGTGTGAATAAAAAAAACAACTATTTTCTTCAGACACCAACTTTCATATTAAATATTTATCTAAAATGGAATTTTTTTTATACCATCTTGAAATAGATTCTTTTATTTAGTGCATCATATTTTTTTCATTTTTTAAAATAAGTTTTAGTATTTTTCCTTCACGTAGTACTCAACCTAATATTTTGTGCTAATAACCTACTTTTAGTAAAAATAAAAAATAAAAAATAATTAAACTATTAAAATAAATATATTTTTGAAAACTAAACTTATGGATCTACAAAAGGGTATTTTTTATATTAAAAAAAATGTTATTTACATTAGTAGGATTTATTGAAACTTCAA
>VDFB02171850.1:0-24815 GCA_007258455.2 Sequoia sempervirens
TAATATGCTTTCCACCAAGAAGGTTGTGGAGAATTAGCAGCTTGACTATGTATACCTACAAAGGATCATATTTTTGATATGCACTACAGCTCTTCCCTGGGATATTTTTGAGGTATTTCTGGGGGTTGGGGTTATTGCCCCTCCTTTGAACTAGATGCATATAGAGATGCATCGGTCTAGTGGATCTATGGATTCATTCTCTATTTGGACTAATGTTGGTGGCTACCTCTCAGGGGGAGTAGGTAGTGACATTGTTGCAGTATGGAGTGAGTGTTGTCATTTTGCAGAGGTTGCTGATTTGGTTGGTGTATAAGATTTTTAAAGTTTTTTTGTTGTGTTTTTCTTGCTAGTTTGTTGATGGTTGCCTGCTAGTTATCTTTGTTTATTTTTTAAGCTAAATTTTGTAATAGGGTCTTGGGTCCCTTCAAAACCTATTTTACCCTTAATAAAAAATAATCACCATTACCAAAATTTTTATACAAAAGGTAGAAAATACAAAGTATACTTCTCTCATACCACCAAAATATCAAACATAGAAATACATTCCATTGAAGGTCATTTGAGGCATCCAAGATAGCATAAAGGGAGCATAAAAGACATGAAAAAATCAGGATGGGTTATAAGTACCCAAAATTGCACAAGCGTACATGGAAATATAATGATGGTTTGATGGTTCAACTCATGACCCATGTGATGTGAGTAAGAATCCCTCTCATCCTTTGCAATCTCAATTGAAGCATATTCTTATTGTCTAGGACCCTCCCTCTCTCTTGTTTCATCCTCCCTAGCCTTCCACCTTACTTGCATACCCTTTCACTCATCTAAAATTATACAACCACCTTTTAAATGGTTGGAACACCCAAGCATATCCTTGGTTTCTTGAGCCTTTTCTTGGTTTTGTGAGTATTCTTAGGGTCACCTATCTTAGCAAAAAGGGTTACCCTAGCTAGTAAAGAGACGACCTTGACATTGTTGATCGATGCATGAAACTTTTAGTTCTAATCATTTTTCCAAAAAAAATCATTGATCTCTAACCTAACTTGGTTATGACTATACCTACTTCTATCAAATCTTGAGTTCCTCCTAATGAATTGTGAATCTAATTGAGATTTCAGGCCTATTTATACACCCCTAATTGGATTCCCAATGGTTTGTGGTTCTTCAATGCTAGCCTCTTGTGAGAATTTTGATTTTTCTATGTCTTGAGAGTGCAATTCCATGGTGGGGTAGGGTGTTCTGGCTTGGAGTAATAGTGATTTATCTGGTAAGTATTTTGTTTCAGCAGGTTATGGCGTGTTGCTTAGGCAGGTGTTTGAGGATATTGAGGTCCCTTGGTGGAAACAAGTGGAATAAATTTTTGTGGCCCAAGTGCAATTTTTTTCTTTGGTTGGTGGTCTAGAATTGGTGTCTTACTTGGGATAACTTGTGCAAGAGAGGGTTCCAGGGTACCTCGATGTGTTTTTTCTATGGTAAAAGTGAAGAGAATATCTCTCATCTCTTCTTCTAGTGTTCCTTTTCTAGGAGGCTTTGGCAGCTTTGGTGGGATGTGTGGAACTAGTCTTGCTGGCATGTCTCTTCTTTGGCAGAGTTCTTTGCCCGATGAGGGAAGGTTCTTGTTAAGACCTCTTTTCTTCAAGTAACTTGGGCTCTAGGACCAACTTTTATTATCTGGCATATCTGGCTAGAGAGGAATCGAAGGATTTTTCAGGATGCGAAGCTGGTTGTTCAACACTTGTGGTGGAAGATTCTTCATTCAGTAGGAGAAACTATCACGACTAAGTGTGACTTGGATGAGGGTGTGGATCCAAGAGAGATTGCCTTTTGTACTCGTCTCAATCTTCCTCTTCAGAGGAGGGCTGCTTAGAGTGCTAGTCAGATCAAGAGAAATAGATGTCGTCATCCCCTTTGGAAGATAAATAGGGAGTGGCGTTGGTGCCCTCCTCCTCAGGGTGTGCTAAAAATCAACACAGATGGTTCTTCTCATGGAAATCTTGGTCATGCTGGTATTGGAGGTGTTGGGAGGACTAGTTCTGGGACTATTGAATTTATCTTTTCTATTTATAAGGGTTAGTATACTAGCAGTGTGATGGAGGCTCTAGCTATTCTTTGTGCTATGGAGCGTGTTTGTGCTCTTGGGTGGAGACAGATCATTTGTGAATCGGATTCTCAAGTGGTAGTCACTTTGTTGAAGAGGCAACAAATAGGGGATGCTAGTTGGCATTTGACTGCTATTATAAAATAGATTCTTCATCTGTGTGCTTCTTTTGATTCTGTTTATTTTTGTCATATTCCGCGTGAATGGAAGGGGGTTGTGGATTGTTTGGTTAAGTGGGCTTTTGATCATTTGCATGATTGGAATATTGTGGACATGGGCCAATTACCCTCAGATCTTTCACATAAGTTAGACCAATTAGTGGAGATTGATAGGGATGTGTAATTCCCTTGCTTTGTACTGCTCCTTTTTGGATTGAATAAATTTTTACCCCTCTTTTAGTGAAATAAATATCATTTAATTAGTCTAACGTAATGCCATTTTTAATTAAATAATCTTATATTTAATTACCTCAATTTTCACTTCATGCCTAATTAAATAATTATTTAATTATTACAATTTCTACCCACATGAATAATTAAATTAAATTAATTATTTAATTTACTTGTATTCCCTCCACCATTTTCAGAAAATAAATGCATTTTTCTCACAATTTTTATGATTGCACTAAATTACTATTTTTAGTAAATGCAATATTAGCCATCCATCTTAAAGAAATTAAATCTAAACTCTCTATCTTCTTGATCTTAGAAAAGTATTCTCATTCAATCTCTATTGCAGATCCATTCTCAAATCCCAATTGTCTATCCTCACTGTCAAAAAATTATAAATTGAAGCATTATCTTAGATAAATCATCAACCATTTTTTAATAAGTATTGATGCAATTTTTGACACACCAACATACTTACAAACTATGAAACCTATAAAATGGAAAGAAACAGCTTACCCTCAAGAGTTCATGGATAAATTTAAGAGTAGGAATGTTTTAGGAGGTAATGAGTCAGAACAGATGCTTCAGGAGGGGCATTCTCCACAAGAGAAACCCAATGAGGTATCTCCAGGTGGAAAAAACACTTATATTCACTGGCTTCATGGGAGAAGATAATATAATTTTTCTAAAATCAATTCAATATGGCGAGCCTTTGCATTTCCTATAGATCTATCGCAGCCCTGGTTGTACAAAATAAATAAATTCTTAATCTGTCATTTGTTGCATGTCTCCTACTTCAGATATCTGCATTAATCAGTCATTGTCAATGGTATACTCCTCCAGGCAATATTTGTTCAGCCTCACACTTTCTTTTGTAAGCATTTTATCAAACAGTTCATGTTCCATCATGGTGTGCAAGGCCGTGATTTTTTTTTTTTTTATGGAGGTCATCATAAATTATTTTATCTATTCGATACGGGAGCACAAGTCTTCTTGGGCTGAACCTCTTTCGGCTAAGAGTCAAGGACTAAGGGGTATCCATTCTGGAAATTTGCCCAGGGCATGATCCCGGCCTCATCCCTTTTTCGGTGTCAGAGCCTTTGCACTCAACAAGACTTGATCCCTGGTGGGCTCATTTAGAACCTTTCAACTTCACCATAGACCAAGGGCCCATTGACAGACCATGAACTTTTACTTAATTTGCACTTGAATTGTTTGTCAAACGATTTATATGCCCGGTACATTTTTTCAATTTCAGTAGTCCAAGAGACCACATCTCTTTCAGACGTTCTGTTTAACAGTTCATGGGCTTAGTCCTTTACATACAGCAGGTCGCCACCATTGAAGCATAATGTCAAACAGATCACGCGCTTCTCTGTAATTTCTCGAATACCAGAACCTGAATGCTTATTAGTAGAGTCTTTATTGGCGCCTGCACCAGCACCATGATGAATTGATTTTATATCTAATTCAATTTTTATATTAGAGCTTCATTGATGGTTTCTTTCTTCAAGAAATTAAAACTAAAAATGTTGCTCGGTTCTTAAGACTTCCAGTTTGTTTGTCAATGGAAATAGGAATGGCAATTTTCTGGACTACTTCCAATGTATTCCTTACAAATTTGTAAACTCCATTAGAAGACAATGATGGTTTGGAATGATCTCCTAGGTCACTAGAATCTATCTCATAGGATACAATTAATAGAGAAGAAAGATGATTTTTCCTAAGATTCATTGCCTGTAATAGGTTCCCCAAAAGCACTTTTTTGGATTCTCTGAGAGCTGCAAAACACATAAGCATCAAACCCCATGGGAAGAGAGGATCAGATGTCAGATCTAATAGAGCCTTAACAACTCTCGCTTGAATACATTGCTTTCTTCTAATTCATGGAACTTCTACAAGAATTGGTTAATGCTTCACATTTTTTTAAGACATTATAGTTGAATAGTTCCCATTCCATTTGTTTTCTAAAACTGTAGTCTAGATGATGGTATTCTATTTCTTTAATTTTGAAGATTTTATATTATTTAATTTTTTTTTAACTATCCAATATGGAAACTTAAGTTGAAATCTCTTCAAACTAAATGTTTTGGTAATTTCGATTTTACATATACCTTATATTTCCATCATTTCTAATTCCTTTGTATCACTTTATGCCTTTCACTTCTAGGGTTTGGATTGGGAAAGATTATATGCAATCCAGGAATGAAGCCCCTTTTTCCAAATTACATTACATTCTGATATTTCTGGAAAAGTTTACTCTTTTGAAACTTGGGGAAGTTTGGAAATTTCTTCCAACTACCTCAAGTTTCTTTCAACTACAATCCATAAAATATTTGCAATCGACAATTGTCAAAACTAACAAATTTATTTCTTATTTTGGAACCTTTGGGAAAATGAAATAAACCAATATCAAAATTAAATATTGAATTAACATCAAATCTGAATTTTGATTTTAAATTAATTTTAAAAAATAATATAAATATTTTAATCATTTTTTAAATTTTAATTTTGATGAAAACTAAAATAAATATATTTTAATAATTAATTACAATGTTTTGAATTGACATTGAAATGTGAGAATAATTCAAATTTTAATATTTTTAATAGTTAAACATAAAAATGATTTAAAAAGTTTCAATTATTTAAAGTTGAAATTTTGAATTTTAAATTATTATCATGAATTTAAACTTATGTTCAAAATGCGACAATTTAAAACTAGACTTGCGATGCCACATGAAAATGCATTTGCAAGCACAAGACGACTGCAATTGTAACAAGTGACATAATATAGAGACAAGGTGCAGAGAAATGACAACTACGATAAGTGTGACAAAGTATGCAACATGCAAACAAAACCTTGACATACGACATAAAAAACATTAGCAATTAAAAAAGAATATTACAACAATTACAAATGTGACAAGGCATCAATAGGACAAAGTAATGATAATATATAACTAGGCAACAACATGCAAAAAAGTGACAAAAACCAAAAGCATGAATATTGATGCAATTAGTCACACAACCAGGGAGGGATGCCATAAACACACAACACCTCAACAAGACTAAAAAGAGGCTCACCAATTTGACACAAATTAGATGATGTTGTGTGGTGTTACAACACTGGATACATATTAAGATTTCTTTGAAGTAGATGCTTCAACAACCACATCTCATCCATTAAGCAAATCTATTTGCAATAATAGAGTTCAGTAACATTATCTTGTTTGTTGTTTTAATTTTTTATTTTGATTAATCTAAGGTGAATACTAGAATAGAATTTAACTTGTTTTTGTATTGTTTTAATTTCTAATCTTCATGTTCACACTTAATTTTCCATCTTCTCATAATTCTTCCATCAAGTGGACTAACTCAGATTGGAGAGGAGAGAAGATTGTAGCTATTACTGTAATGTTAAAAATTGCATACCCTTGCAATTTCACTTATGTTTTGTGTTCATTTTGGTGTCTATTATATTAGTGTTTCCATAGGTTCATTTGAACCCTTGCATTAGTCTTTCTCCTTCTCAAGATGTTCAAGCCTCCTATCTCAATGTTACTTTTTCATTTCACCTTTGTTTTACCCTTATGTTTTTCTTGTCTCTCACATTTCTTGAGTGTAAATTATTCGGACACTAGTGTATCATGTAGACATCCATGTGTTGTGCTTGTGTCCTACAATAGTTTTTCATTCAATGGTTGTTTTCGAGCATTTTCCACTTGTTACCCTCCCAAATAAATGAAAACAACTCAGGATGAATCTAAACAGCTTGTTAGCCTCTTCCTCTTCCCTCCTCTCTATTTGAATCTATTTGTTCTCATTCTAGCTTGTGCTTGGCTCTCTCTTGTATGATCTAGCTTTCTACATTTTGCTACAGCTCTCTTAAGTTCACACACAACTCTCTCCCAAGCTCTACAATTTTTTACAACATTCTTTCATAACTCTCTTTTGCTCTTGAATTTCTCAAATCTGTATAGATAATAATATAATATTATTCTAATTTTTATTGTTATTGCAAGTATTTCCTTAAATATTTACCCCCGAACACCTTGAGATTATTACATCCCCTCTCTTTTATTTTAGTTATTCTATTGCACATTCATTGTAGTAACCCTTAACGGTTTATTTGTGCTTTCCCAAACGTTTGGCCAAGGTTGAACAATTGATGTTTTATTGACACTATGCAAATATTTAAATACCAGTGTATTGTTCGCAGAATATAGTAAATAGAGGGATGGTAATTTTCAAGATATTTCCACTCAACATAAAATAGTACAATTTGTTTCAATAATTCCTTTGCTCCCGCTCTGCTCCTCCCGCCTTGCAAATTTTCAAATTTTGAACATGCCTGTAGGTTCTAAGACCTCTGTCTCTCCCTAGCCTGACCATCGGATACAAACAAGATTCGTCCGCATGCGAATTTTGGGGATGCGGTGTTGGTCTTGGCTAACACCGATGCACTTTTTGGGTCTTCGTCTGGTGGGGACAATGGTGGCCATCGGGAGGCTTCCTTTTCCAAGGCTGGCTAGAAAGACATCCTTTTGGGGACTAGAAATAGTGTTCTAGAGACTACCATTCCTGAAATTATTCAGTCGGATGAAGGCACTGAGCTCTACCTCCCTGATGAAGTTATGGAGGAGGTTGCTTGTTCACTTCACCTGGCTTTGGTGGGAAGATTCTTGGCTTTTAGGCCAACGATTGATATGGTTCGTAGATGGGCTAATGATAAATGGAAGTTGAAGGGTAGTGTGACTATTTCGACAATGCCCGGTGGACTATTTCTGTTTAAGTTTACTACTGAGGAGGACCTAGTTTTTTTCCTCTTGGGTACTTGGGCCTATGAAAAACATTTTCTTTCTTTGGCTAAATGGAAACTGAGTTTCGACCCCTTGACGGATCTTACCTGTATGGCCCCTATTTGGGTTCGCTTGCCTGGCCTTCCGTTGGAATTTTGGGATGAAAGGATTTTTTGGTGGATTGGGAACTCCTTTGGTTGCTTTGTGGCGGCGGATGCGGTCACTCAAGCAAAATATAGGTTGGTGTTTTCCTGATTTTGTGTTAATGTCTCCATTAACAAAGCTCTTCCCAACTTTATCACTCTTAAATCTAAATGGGGAAAGTGGACTCAAGCTCTTGTTTATGAGAATGCCACTTTGTTCTGTCAGAAGTGTGGTAAACAAGGTCATGTTATTTCTGATTGTAAGAAGGTTGTTGTAAAGGATGCTCCATTGAAAGAGAAAAATCCTTCTTGTCCTCCGGAGTTATAGGATAAACTGCTTAACCCAAGAACTAGTGGGGTTGGTGAGACATTGAAAATGAGTGATTTAGAGGACTACCCCTTTACTGAGGGGCTGAATGAATTGTTGAAATCCCCTATCTCTGGGGACAATATTGAAAATAATTCTAAGACTTTAAGCTGCTCCAAAGAGCTGGAGGGTGAAGTACCCCCTCTAAAGGATGTGGATTTGGTGCCAGGCTCCCTTGTTCGTAAGGGGGAGGTAATGTCTAGGTGTTCTCCTTTGTCCACTATGTGTTTGGACTTTGGAAATAAGAAGTTGGATGCCGATGGTGCTGACAATCCTGGATGTGAGACCTTGGTTGACGTTTCAGCTTCTTCTCAGTGTTTGGGGGGGGGCAAGTTGACTACCCCCTCTAAGTTAGTGAATACTAACTCGTGTATCCCCACTTCTCAACTGGCTGCTATGGAAGATTGTTTTGAGGAGGTAACTAAGTCTATTATTCTCTCCCCAAACTCTAAATCTTATTCTTTGATAGCCCAGTCAAAGGGTGATAACTTAGAGGACTGACAGAGCTCAAAAGGGAAAACGAGGAACAAGAAAGTGGATGTTGGAACTAAGAGTAGAGTTGGAAGACCTTTAGAAAGGTTTTCTAGGCACAAAGCCACTATTAGGGACATTGCCAGCAACAGGAAATCTATCCTCGACTCAGTTCACAAGAATAAGAAATGAAGTTCCTTTCATGAAACATGAGAGGACTAAACAATCCTCTAAAGCAATGTGCCTTAAGGCAATATATTATTGATATGAAGATTGATATCCTTTTGCTCCAGGAAGTCAAAATGACTCACTAGAACTTTTCCTCCGCTGTCAATAAAATTTGGTCAGGATCTGCCTTCTTTTATAGTGAGGCGGATGGTGCTTCGGGAGGTATTGCCATCTTGTGGAATCCTTCTAAAATTTTGGGCGAAGCCTTTTCTTTTTCTCAGAATTACCTTGTTGTGACCCTTAAATATGATAATCTCACCTGGCACTTGTTCAATATCTATGCGCCCAATTCTAGGGTTGGAAGAAAAAATATGTGGGAGGAAGTGTTATCTTTAATATTGTTTAACAATAATGCTTTGTATATGGTGGTCGGGGACGTTAATTCCCCCCTTTTTCCTTTGGAGAAGCTGGGTGGCTTAATGGACTATAGTGATAGTATGAATGACCTAGCTGAATTCATTAACAAATCAGGGATGTTTGACTTGGAGTTAAAGGGAAATCCTTTCATGTGGTCGAATAATAGAAAGGGAAACCACCTTATTCAATTTTGGTTAGATAGGGTCCTTGTCTCGACTGGTTGGGACCTATGATGCAATGCCTCCCTTGTCTCCCTCCCTAGGACTGTTTATGACCATAGCCCAATCCTCCTTTAGTGGTTTAGCAAGATGTTTTTGGGTCCACACTCTTTCAGATTTGAGATTATGTGGATGTCTCACCAAGATTTTAGAAAATACATTGAGCTTTGGTGGAGCCACCCAGTTCAATGCTTGACAATGTATAGAATATCTCAAAAACTAGATCTTATTAGAAAAGAAGTTAAAGGTTGGTCCAAAGTGAATTTTGGTGACTTCTTCAAAAATAAAAGATGGTTAGGGATAAGCTTGAGGGGATCCAAAATCTTATGGCCTCAGGCTAGTTTCAGCAACCTTTACATGTAGAAGAGGAAAATTGGAGGAAAAAGTGGAAGGATATTTTAAGTAAAGATGAAATATATTGGAAGCAAAGATCTAGAGCCCAATGGCTAAAGGAGGGCGGCAGGAACTCATCTTTTTTTCATAGGATAGCCAACAGACATAAGAAGAGGAATACCATTAAGTGTTTGATGAATGAAAATAATCAGGAAGTCAAGGAGGCTGACAAAATTGGGGAGGTTGTTGAATGGTATTTTAGACAGATCTACTCAAATATTGGATACTCCCCTTCTGATGAGCTTCAGGCGAGGCTTCTGTGGCACCTCCCGCATGGTATAAGTGAACATGACAATCTTCAACTTTGTGCCCCAGTGACTGAGGAGGAGGTTCAAACTGTTGTTTTTGCTATGGGAGCCTATAAAGCTCTGGAACTTGATGGTTTCCCCCCGATTTTCTTTCAAGAATATTGGGACATTGTCAGCTATGATGTTACCATGGCTGTTAAACATTTCTTCAGGATTGGTAAATTGTTAAAGAAATTGAACAATACTTTTATTGTGCTAGTCCCTAAAGTGCAAGATCCTAAGCACATGATTGACTTCAGACCTATAAGTCTATGCAACACTGTGTAGAAGATTTTTTCCAAAGTCCTTGTCAACCAATTGAAGCCTTTATTAGACAAAATTATCAGTAGATGCCAAGATGGTTTTGTGCCAGGAAGACAAATCCTGGATGCTGCTATTATGACCCATGAAATAATTCATTCTATGGAGAAAAGCAAGAATCAAGGTATGGCTTTCAAACTTGACATTTCTAAAGCCTATGATAGGGTTAGTTGGAAGTTTTTGTATTTGGTCCTTGCTAAGTTTGGTTTTAATGATAGAGTGATTGGCATCATTAGAGAGTGTGTGGAATTTTTTCAATCTTTGGTGCTGGTCAATGGGATTCCTTAGGGATTCTTTAAGGCAAGTAAAGGTCTTAGGCAGGGGGACCCCCTTTCTCCCTATCTATTCATTATGGTGGCTGAGGTTCTGGGTAGGAACTTTCTTTCCTTGTTCAACTCAGGGAAGATTCAGGGAATCAGAGCTGCCTCCTCCCTTCCCCCCTATGTCCTCCAACAATTTGTTGATGATATGTTTCTTTTTGGAAAGTCCTCGGTGATTGAGGCTAGAGAATGGAAGTGCCTCCTTCAAGATTATGCTAGTGCCTCTGGTCAATGCATAAATTATAATAAAAGTAGTGTCTATTTCTTCAACACTAAGGCTGATCTCCAAGCTAAGATTTTATCCATCCTGGGTTGTCTTAGTGCTTCTCTTCCAGGAACCTACCTGGGTCTGTCGCTAACTGTTAAGGAGGTGTCACACAACTTTTGGAATAGTATTTTGGAGAGAATGCAAAAGAAACTTGCTAGTTGGAAAGGTCAAATTCTTAGTAATGCTGGTAAACTCCAACTTATTAAGGCCTCCCTTCAAGGAATTCCGGTCTACTTCCTCTCTCTTTTTAGGATTTCAAGCTCCATGGCTGAAAAGCTGGAAAGAATTCAAAGATCCTTTCTTTGGACTGGGGTGGAGGAGAAAAAAAGGCTTGCTCTTGTGAATTGGGACATTGTCTGTCACCCCAAGTGTGAAGGGGGCCTTGGGATTAGGAGGATCACTAATCTGAATAAAGCTCTTATTGCCAAGATTGGCTAGAATTTGGTGCATGAAAAGGTTGAATGGTGCAGAATAATGAAGGCTAAATATCTTATCTAGGGACATTTTTTTAGAGCCTTGGACCTGGTTGGTCTCCCTTCTAGTTCTAAAATTTGGAACAACATTTTAAAGTGTAGATCCCTTTTGAAGGAGGGGGTTAGATGGAAAATTGGAAATGGGAGATCAATTAGATTCTGGGAGGACTGCTAGATTGGGGGAAGACCCCTTGCTGACAGTCATTTTAATATATTGAGGGAGCACGCTAAAGATCTCATTGGTACTTACATTGCTGATTATACTTTACCCAGAGCTAAATGGAAAATTTTGAATTTGACTTTCTTACATTGGTTGAACCTTCTTCCAAAGGTTACAGAGCTCCAGAAGCTTCTAAATATTGTAAGGCTTCCTTTATTTCCCAAGGACGACAGGATATTTTGGACAAAGATCCACTTAGGGGAGTTCACTGTTAAGTCTGCTTACCATCTGCTTCTTAAGTTTGAGGGTGATGAGCATTGTTGGAAGAAGGCGTAGAATCATCAGTTCATCCCTAAAATCAATTTCTTTTGGTGGATTTCCATTCATGGTAAAATTTTAACTATTGATAACCTTGCTAAGAGGGGCTTTCAATTCCCTAATTGGTGTACACTTTGCAAAGGGGAAGAAGAAACTATCTCTCATCTTTTTATCCACTACCAATTTGCTTCCCAGGTCTGGCAAAATGTTTTACAAAGGTTGAACATATCTTGGGTCTTTGATAGAGATATCCACCAATTTATCTTAAATTGGAAATTCCCCTCCAAACATCCGTTAATCAGACTGCTCTGGCAGCTTATTCCACCTCACATTTGCTGGTGTCTGTGGAAAGAAAGGAATAACAAGATTTTCAGAGAGATGGCGAACAATGTGGATGGTTTGTTGATGATCCTTAATAAGCTCCTCCTAGATTACATTTCGACCTGTAAATGGAAGATTCCTAGTAATCCCCTGACTGCTTGGGATAGAAGCATAGCCACTATTTGGAAATTTCCTAGTGAGTTCTAAAGATTTGATAATACCAAAATGATTATTAGGAAGAATACTAAATGGAGAACTCCTAAGTCGCCCTAGGTTAAGCTAAACTTTGATGGTGTGGCTAGGGGAGGTATGGCAGCTGGAGGTGGTATTATCAGGGATCATATGGGTAGCCTGGTGGCTGCTTATGTTGGGAAACTAAAAGATCATGCTAGCAATTAGGCTGAAGGTATGGCTCTTTTGTGGGGTCTTAGAATTGCGCTGTCATTCGACGTCAAGACCATGGAAATTGAAGGTGACTTGATGCTAATTGTGGAAGCCATTGAAGGCAAGATGATTGTGGGGTGGTCTTTAAAAGGTATTATTGAGGATATTTTCTCCCTCCTAAATGGACTTCAAGACTTTACTATCTAACATGTCTATAGGGAGGGGAATGCGACTGCTGACAACTTGGCAGTGGTGGGTCTTGATATTGAAGGGCTAAGGTGTTGGTGAAAAGTTGATTTTTTTCCCCCCTTAGCTCTGGCTTTTTTAAGGGAAGATCTCAACAATATAAATGATGAGCCCTAGAAGGTGTTTACTTATTTTAGCCTGGCTCCTACTAAATTTGGTTAGTATTTTTGGCGGGAGCATGGTTTTGAATAATTGGCTGTTGTGTGAGGTGATGGATATCATGCGATTGTCCTTTGGCATGTACGACCTCTTTTGGGCCGATGGCAAGCTAAGTCTTTCTACCCCTAGTGGCCGATGGGGTCATCATTTTTTGAACCCCCTAAATTTTCGTGCTGAGCCTCATAATTTAGTGAATTTTGTTAGATTTTTTGAGCTGGCTAAGTTTTATGCCGATATTATGCCCTTACGTGCCTTGGATGATTCGCATGAGGGAGCTGCTACCTTCGTGTCGGATGTGAGCTATGGCATTTATTGCCTTCTTTTTTGACTTTTCATGTCACTTCTCACTAGCCTTTTCCTGTTATCTCTTGTGCCATCTAGAATTGGTTGCCATCTTTTGTGCCCTTGTTATCTTTTTACTGTTAAGGTGGTATGCAAATTTTGTGTGGGCTCTATTGGCGGGGACAGAGTGCACGTGGAGCCAGACAAGTGTGATGAGTGGAAGGAAGATGCCACTATTTGGCACATTTACAAAGAGGGAGGCATTGCCCAGTATATGAAGGCCATGACTGGGCATGACAAGGGCCTGTCAAATAAGTTTGTCACCTCTTGGAATGATGGTAGGGTTACCATTAGCGGAATTTCTTTTGAAGTCTCTAAGGAGTTTATAGCAAGAGCTACGGGGCTTTCAAATAGTGGACGAATCTGGAAGAAAACCATGAAAGTGCCAGACCAGATTAGTCTTAACCAGTTCTTCCTGGGTCAGGAGAAGCCCGTCAAGCTGCGGGGTGGCTATGACCGGGAGGCGCTTCCGGAACCATGGGATAGAATTTGTATGGTGATCATTGTTAGAGTAATTGGTTATTTACTTGATTAATTAAACAATATTTGGTTAATTAATTAAGTTCCCTTTTATCTCTTTTACACTTAAGCTAACTTTAGGTGCATAATAATTAATTATTAATGTGCAAGCCTAGGGTTTTCCTTTTTAGGTTTTTTTGACCTATATGAGGTTGTAAACTTTTCTTTTGTAAATTAATTCTTTTACACATTGGCAATATTAAGCTCCATATCTTTGAGCATTTTTTTCTGTGTTGTTTCTCTTTGCTTCTCCCTATAATAGGTGTTTTAGCTTGCAGAGATCTTTGAGCTCCTTCATGGTATCAGAGCAAGAGGTCTGCAGCTCCTGTTCTTGTTTTGAGATTTTTGCATTAGAAGCTGGGGTTCTTAAAAAAAACCAGGCGAATTTAATAGGGTTCTTTAAAAAAAAATTATTTGAATTTTTTTTTGTGGGTTTGCACCCACGGTACGCGTAGTACCATTGGCCCTGCAGGTACTACAGGCATTTTTTTGTGTGGAGTTGTGCCCACGGTACGCAGGGTACCGCGGGCCCTGCAGGTACTGCCGGCCTCCGCCGACCTCTGGCGCCCTCTACTCCTTGGTTTCTTTGGCCGCCCGTTGCTGCCGCTGGTTCTTCGGCCCCTCCAGCTCATCGTTTCTCCAGCCACCTATCGTTGCCGCCCCGTCGCCGCTGCTCACCGCTGCTGTGTTTCTTCGACCGCTCGTCGTCGCCACTGAGCTTGTTCTCTGCCGTCGCGTTGAGTTGCGGCCTGGTTTTCTTGTTCTCCGCCGCCGTCGCCGACGCTCACCGCCCACCTCTGGGTTTCCAGGCACCTGGGAGCTTTGTTTCCTCCATCGCCCCGCTCGAGTCCCACCGTTTCCGCTTCCACCCCTAGTCGGGCCATTGCCACCCGCCGCTGGGTTTCCCGGCCGCCGCCCTCGCCGAGCTCCCGGCCCGCTGAGCTCCCTGCCAGCCCGCACTCCCAGCGCGTCGGTCACATTGGCGACCAAGGGCTTCGGCCCTCCACCTGCCGCCAGCCCCTTGGTCGCTCAACGGACCAGGGGCTTATTTTGTTTAGCCCCCAGTGCTTAAAGGAGGCAGAATTGTGCTTCTTCAGGAGACTTCACGAAATCGGGTCTAAAATCGGCATACGGTATCTGTTTTTTTCAAACGAGATACCATTGGAAAGCTAATTCTGTGTCGGACGTCATGGTATTGGTAATTTTTTCCAGATTTTCTGTTTGACTGTATTTTTTCAGTCAAAGTGGGGTCTTCTTTCTGCACTTTTGGGGCCATAAAAGGTGCAAATGGACTCCATTTTTCAAAAACGAAAAGGCACTAGAAAGCTCTCAGCATGCTCTATTTAGATATGTGATCTTTTTTCTTAGAATTTTCTTCGGGTACACGTGAATTTTTTTTGAAGCTTTTTTGCTTATGCATTGCTTCCTCTTTCTCAGTTTGTACTAGGGTTTGGGTTTATCTTTTGTTGGGGGTGTTTTTTCTCGCTTTTTGTCATTTGTATCAGAAAACCAGAACACCAAAACTCTCAAAACAATCAAACCCTTCTGCATCTTCTGTCTATTCTGAAAGATCACATAATAATAAAAAACACAAGTAGGTACAGGTGCAAGGTTTCATGGCAGACTCCTCAGTTGAGTTACTCACATCACACAACTATCACACCTGGAAGTCTCGCATGATGATGCTTCTTAGGTTACGAGGGTTGTGGTCTTGTCTAGATGAGGTTCAGCCTCAGTTGAGCATCTTTTTGAGATTCTTCAGCACATGAACAAGATGGATGAAGCTATGGGTTTGCTATCCCTGCACGTTTTAGACAGTCTTCTATTTCACCTTGATGCTTTGCTCAATCCTCGAGCCATTTGGTTGAAGTCTGAGACACTTTTTGGGACCATTAATGAGTTTCGAGCATTACAGATTGAGGCAAAGCTAACTTCATTGTTACCTGAATCATTTCCCACTATAGAGGATTTTTTGACCAAGTTCAAAACTATCTGCACTATTTTACAGGGTTGTGGCAAGAATAAGTCAGACACAGAGTGCATTTACTTGATCCTTTCAAAGCTTCGTGGTCCATTTCAGATATTTGCTTCTTCATTCTATTCCACCATGGATGGCCTGGGTGCTCGTTTTACCATGCCTACCTTTGATGTGTTTTGTGAGCGTTTGTCTCGTGAGCAATCACACCTTTCTCAGATAGATATGATCTCAGGATCAAAGAACAAAGCATTGGTTGCTCAGTCATCTAAGGAGAAACAGAATCAGAAACCGAAGCCTAAGAAAGATTCTGCAGGCAGTGAGCATTCCTCCAAACCATCTCCTAAGTCTGATTCCAAACCACCACTTAATCCGAAACAGGGGAAATATTCGAAGTCTGGTGAGTCTTCCTCCAAGACTAAGAAGAAATCAGGAGACACTTGCAGCTTCTGTGGAAAGGAAGGACATCCAGTTTCCAGGTGTTGTAAACAATTAGAGGCTTTAGAGGAAGCCATGCAATAGCATCATATCTCCTCACCTCAGTCATCTTCTCCTTCCACAGGGAAAGGCCATGCTCTCACTGCTTGAGCATTGACCTATGGGTCCACTTGGATTTTAGATTATGGTGCTTCTCACCATATGACTCACACTTAGCAGTTGGTCACTTCTCTTGCCTCTTGTGGTACTTCATAGATTGCAGTGGGCGACTCTACACAACTTTCAGTCTTGGGTTCAGGTTTTGTCTCTTTGGATGGGGGTACTCTTCAGGATGTTTTGGTTGTTCCTGACATCTCGATGAACCTCCCGTCCATTTATCAGATTTTCCATTCTAGCTCTGGTAAGATAGTTGAGTTCTCACCACATGATGTGGTTATTCGGGACCTCCACGACTCTGATTTGGTTGTGGCTACTGGGTATATCGATACTGCATCTCATCTTTACAGATTTGATGGATTTGAGCCATCTGAGGGTATAGGTTCATCTCTCATAGCACATGCAGATTCGGTGAGTAAGCTTTGGCATGAGCGTTTGGGCCATGTCAATTACATATATCTTCAGTAGATGAGTACACAGGCACTTGTTCTTGGTCTTCCACAGATTTCCTACACTGATGGTGTTTGTCATGGGTGTGTGCTTGGAAAGCATCACAGGGATCCCTTTCTGAAGGGAAGCGCCACTCGTGCTTTGGCACCCTTGGAGTTGATTCATAGTGACCTCATGTCATTTCCCACTCCTTATTTTTTTGGGGCCAAGTATGTACTCACATTCATTGATGACTTCTCTAGATGCACATGGGTGTACTTTCTTAAGTACAAGTCTAATGTCTTTGATTCCTTTCAAATCTTCAAGACATTTGTAGAGAAGCAGTCTGGCCTTTCTATTTGGCAGATATGTATAGATAATGGGGGGAGTATGTGAATCAGGCTTTTAGAGATTTTTGCACTGAGCATGGTTTGCAGCATCAGTTTACTGTTCCCTACACCCCTCAGCAGAATGGTGTCGCTGAGAGAAAGAATAGGACTTTATGGGAGATGGCGAATTATATGATTCAGTCCAGGTCCATGGATCTATCTTTTTGGGCTGAGGTAGTTAATTGTGCCAATTATATTCAAAATCAGATGCCTCACAAGGCGATTCGACATATGACTCCTAAGGAAGCTTGGTCTCATGACAAGCCTGATGTTTCATCATTTCGAGTATTTGGTAGTGAAGCATGGGAATTTATTCCTGATGCTCAGAGGAAAGCCATGGAGCGGAAGAGTCGACCTCTCATTTTTTTCGGCTACTGTGAGGATGTTAAGGCGTATAGGTTGTTTGATCCTGATTCCAGAGAGGTCCTGTTTCGATGGGATGTCCAGTTTGATAAGTGCCTTCCCATAGTGGATACCCTGTCTCCAATGTCTACTTCACTACCTACTCCTCACACTGTAGCTCTTCAGGATTATGTTGAGGATGATTCTGATGAGGATGCTGATGATCCCCCATCTCCACCTCCACTTGCTCCACCTTAGATGTCCAAATGGGCTCGCTTTATTATTGAGGCAGTAGGATCTATGGCAGGTGATCCTTCATACACCCGTTGCACCCGTTCTTATACTGCGGGTTCTAGTCTTTTGAGTCATGCTCTTTCAAAGGATCCTCAGAAGTTTTCAGAGGCGACAGGTCACCCTGAGTGGGATAGTGCTATAGAGGAGGAGTATTCTTCTTTGATGAGGAATAGTACTTGGGATCTTTGTCATCTTCCTAAGGGCAGAAAGATGGTTCGGTGTAGATGGTTGTATCACACCAAGTATGTTGCTGATGGTTCTATTGATAAGTACAAAGCACATCTTGTTGCAAAGGGTTTCTCGCAGGTTGAGGGTATTGATTACTCTAAGACATTTGCCCCTGTCGCCAAGATGAATTCTATTTTCTTTGTACTATCCCTTGTAGCTTCTAGGGTCTGGTCCATTTATCAGATGGATGTGAAGAGTGCGTTCTTGCATGGTGACTTACAAGAGGAGATCTATATGGAGCAGCCTCAGGGATTTTTGCAGGATGCTTCTTTGGTTTGTAGACTTCAGCGTTCATTATATGGTCTCAAACAGGCCCCTCGGGCTTGGTATGAGAAGATGGACTCTTTTTTGCTCTCCACTGGTTTCACACGCTGTCATTCTGATCCCACAGTCTATATTTAGAATCTTGAGGGTGAGATCCTGATTCTTGTGCTATATGTTGATCTCGTCATCACAAGTAGCTCATCCTCTATGATTCAGCATACTCAACGAGCTTTGATGGAGCAATTTGAGATGACAGATCTCGGTCTTTTGCACTATTTTCTTGGTCTTCAAGTGATTCGGTCTTCTGATGGGATCTCCATTTACCAGCAGAAGTATGCTCTTGATATGCTTCAGTGCTTTGGCATGCTTGATTGCAAGCCTGCCCCCACACCTTTTCAGTCAAGGGTTGTTTTGACTACTACTTGCCCCACTCCTTCAGTAAATTCTACACTTTACAGGCAGTTGGTTGGCAGTTGTTGTACCTGACTCACACTCGTCCTGATCTTTCCTTTGCGGTTGGCCTTGTCTCTCGATTCTCCCATGATCCTCATGAGAGTCACTGGCAAGCTTCCAAACGTATTTTGAGGTACATTCAGGGCACCATTTCTTATGGCATTCACTACACATCAGGGGATCCTCACATTGTTGGCTACAGTGACTCAGATTGGGCTGGTGATGTCAATGATCGAAGTCTACTTTTGGCTTTGTTTTCTGTCTTGGCTCTGGTCCTATCACATGGTCCTGCAAGAAGTAGACTACTCATGCATTATCATCTATAGAGGCTGAGTACCGCCTGCTGTGCTCACTAGTCAGGAGATTTTATGGCTTCGGTTGATGACTGAGTTTGGTTTTCCTCCTGATAGTCCCACTATTCTTTGGTGTGACAATCAAAGTGCTATACACATTTCTCGGAACCCGGTGGAGCATCAACGGGCGAAGCACATTGAGCTTCATATGCATTTCATCAGACAGTTGATTCGGGATGGTTCTCTCATCTTGGAGTATATTCCCATCATCGGCAGGTTGCAGACATCTTCACAAAGCCTTTTTCCTCACCGCGCTATCTTCAGTTGTGCTCTATGCTTGGGGTGAAGGAAGTTGTCCTTGGGGGGTCTTTATGAGGCCTTCCTTCCTTCATGTTTCTTTCAGCATGTTCTTCTATCTCTTTTTGGAGAGGAGTTTTTTTCCCACTGGGTTTTCTCCTTTTTCTCCATTTCATAGAGATTTCCTTGTACTTGGGTACCTGATCTGGCCTTGTTGTCGGGACCCATTGTTCTTTGCTTTCAGTAGCTTCTTCTAGGTTTTAGCTTCTCCCTAAGTCTAGCTTAAGGGGGGGTGTTAGAGTAATTGGTTATTTACTTGATTAATTAAACAATATTTGGTTAATTAATTAAGTTCCCTTTTATCTCTTTTACACTTAAGCTAACTTTAGGTGCATAATAATTAATTATTTTATTAATTATTAATGTGCAAGCCTAGGGTTTTCCTTTTTAGGTTTTTTTGACCTATATGAGGTTGTAAACTTTTCTTTTGTAAATTAATTCTTTTACACATTGGCAATATTGAGCTCCATATCTTTGAGCATTTTTTGTTGTGTTGTTTCTCTTTGCTTCTCCCTGTAACAGGTGTTTTAGCTTGCAGAGATCTTTGAGCTCCTTCAATCATGAAGTACTTCACATTGGAAGGAAGGTATGGGGTTTACTACTATTACCATTTTAATTTCCTTAACCACCTTAGGAATCACCAGTATATTTCCATTCCGTTTTTCCTGTTTCATTCTCTGGATAGCACTGTTTTAGAGTTTACTGAAGCCTCAATTTCTGGAAAGAGTTACACTATCCTGCACCAAGGCCTTATGTCTAGGCTTTATCATTTTCACATGGCCCTTTGCCTTGTTCGGCCTATCATTGTGCAAGAAGTCCCTTGTCTGCCCACTCTTGATGAAACCCTAGTTTCCTCTACTCCCCCTTTTGCAAGCATTATGGATGTGCCAAGCCCAAGCAAGAAAAAATGCTTAAAAAATCCCACTTTGAAAGCCCTTCCCCATGGCACTTCCCCTGCAACGAGTTCGGAGGAAAAGGGTAAGGATAAAAAATCTTTTGCTCCTACCCCAAGACCTAAGGCCAAAGCTTCTAAGAAAACAAAATTCTGCATCCACCAAATTGATTCTGACATCAAAATTATTGAAGAAGCAAATACCCCTTGCAGATCTAATAGATTGGTCTATAAGCAGGACAAGGTGGGAAGTCTCAAAGAGGCTTCAGATTTGGATAGTGGAAATGGGAGTGACAGCAAAAGTCAGGAGGAAAAGGTGGCTGGAGAGGAGGATCAGTCTGTCTCGATGAGTAGTGCCTCCCACGTGTCTAAAAGTCTGAAGAAGGGCCCTGCCAGTATTAATGTGAAGGAGATCAAACCCCAAGCCTCTAATATGGCTAAGGGAAAGGCCCCCTTGAGAGAAGATTACAATAAAAAGGAGCAGGCTTGGGATGAAGTTGACAAGATGAAAGGGAGAATTGAGAGGCTGGATAAAAAGGTTTAGGAAGTGTCACACTTTGCCTTGAAGGTCATGCACAGGTCGGCTACTAGTTTATATTTGTTGCAGAAGGACAAGTCCACAGACGATGGCGAGGAGGATGCAAGCTTTAAGGAACTACTTAAGTTCCTCATGGCAGATTGGGTGACTGCTATTCAGGACAAACCATGCATGGGAGAAAATAATTAGGCTTTTGGATCTTTAAGTTTTTTGTTAGTTTAACTATGACTGTTAATATGTATATGTTATTTTATGACTGGTTTGACCCCTAGGGATCTATGGACTCGACTACTCTGTATCGTGCCTGCATGATGGACTCTTTTAATTATTTAGTTTTTAGTGTTGTTTTGGGGTTTTTGATATGACTTGCTGTGAGTGATGGCTTGGTTTACTCTGCTATCACTGTGTTGTTAATGTGTTTGCTTTGGATGGCCTTGATTGCCTTGTATTGATGAGACAACACCCTTGTTTTTGCTGCTTTTTATATCAAAAGCATATGAAACTATTTACAGTTTGACATGGAACTAGCAAATTTATATGTCAAAGCTGTTATTTGTAGGGACATTTATATACCATTGTAGAACACTGACACATCAAATACCATGAATATTTTGGCGATTGCAAGTAAGTCTGTTGCATTTAAAAATCCTTTCATGCATATAATAAAGCCTCGACCTCCCTCAAACAACCGCATGACACCCTCCAAACTCCCTTATACTGGTGTGGTTGATAAAAGAATTAGCTATGCCTTCATTATTTTCCTGGAAACCTTTATTTCAGTCTCGATTTGGTAGTTGATGTTGATTCTAAAATCCTTCCAAAATATTCACAGACCTCTATAAATAACTCATGCCTGCTATAGATTAGATCAACAATATTATGATAGATATGAATTGTGACTCACGACCTGGTTTAATATCCAAGTCATTTTGAGATTATGGCATCCTTTATTAGTAGAGACCAGACATTAATTGTATGGAGATTAGGGTTGCGACAAGTTATGAGGGATTTTAAACCCTCGTATATGGGAACTGCAACTCAGAACGTAAACTACTTTCTCCCGCGCATTAACTCTGCAACTGGTGAAGACATTTGAATATTTTCTCCCATATTTCCTAGGTGTGACCTGAAATATATGTACTCTTTTGCCTGTTACGACTCTTATTCATTTCCATCAGGAACTAGGACCATTCAATCTTTGTTGCATTGTCATTCTAACCCTACCTCTGTGATTTTTAACACCCTATTTGCATCGTCCTTTGTTTGAAAAGGGTCAACTGACTAAATATGATAGTCAAAACATGGCGGTTTAGGTAATCTAATGCTACGACCTACTCAATATGTAAAATGTTTACTCAACCATTAATAATCATTCACCTGTATCTTATAAATCATTCCTGGAAATGTATTCATGAATCTCACAACTGAAACATCTAAAATCACTCCTTGGTAATCCTCCAAGTCCTGCAAATAGAAGATCTTCAATTGATTACATTCAACATCGAAGGTGATTTTTGAAGGGAATCACTAGAAACGAAATGAGGGTTTTCGTCTTCATTTTGAAATATTTAGCTCACTATTGATCCCTAAATGAACTCGCTTTGTTGAAAGTGTAAGGTTTTTGTCCTTTAGTTTTAGCTTTTTGGATTTTTGTTTATCATGAAACCATTGGGGTTTTCAACCCATTTGTTGAAGTTTAGACATAGGCATAGGAAGAGAAATTATAAATCTTCAGAATACTTTTTCCTTTCCTGAATTCCTTTTATAACTTTCTTTGAGAGAAAAGCCTCTTTTAATTTTTTTAAAATAATTAAAACTAGTATACATGGAATTTTACCTTGAAGGCGTATCATATTTGGAAATGGCTGACCCATTTTTAACTACCAACGGTTCACAAAGCATTGCAATACAGTTAAATCAATCTGATCCGTTCAATGTTTTCCATCAATTTTTAAATCTTCCTCATTTTTCAATGTTTGAATATTATGCGATTATAATCTGCTTGATGCATTATTATTTTCTTAGCATTTCTGACCACCAAAATATTTGGAAGTAGATGGCTAATAATAAATCATTTTGCATAGGTTGTATTTAAAAGCTTACTTTTGGAAGTGAAAGAATAAAAGCATTAATAGCGATGTAAGAGAAAGTGCTTTTGGAGTGTGAGATATATATTTTTATTTCACTGACATTCTTGTGAGTGCATTAAATTATATAATTATATTTATTATTATTTTTCTTGTATGTATATTATTTATTATATTTGTATTTATATATTACATTATATTTTATATTTTATAAATAATATTATATTGAATTAGTATTGAAAGGCAATAAATAAAATCAACAAATAATTTTCATTATGTTATTATCCTTATTTTTACAGTTATCATAGGTGAATTTTTTTTGTTATTTTTTCATGAAATTTTAAATAATAATTGCATATTTATGCATACTTTAAAATATAATATTTTCTAATTTAAATATCTAAAGATTTTTTTTTTGTTATTTTTTCATGAAATTTTTAATAATAATTGCATTTTTATGGGCACTTTAAAATATAATATTTTCTAATTTAAATATCTAAAATTATGATTAATGTTTATTATTACATATTTTCTTTTATATTTGGAGTTATCCAATATAAATCTAATATAATATTTAATTAATATAAAAAATATACTTTAATTATATTACATCTTACATTATATATACATTGTATATACTATAATTGCATTTATTATTATAATACAGTTATACAATTATTATACATCATATCTCATAGTTTAATTGATATTTAGATAGATTAGGAAAAAAAACTATATGTATGTTAATATGTTAGAAAGTATGTGGTGAATATAATAATTAATACATAAAATAAAATAAAAATATATAATAATATTATTGTATAATAAAAATAAAATAAAAAATTAATATTATAATAATAGTAATAATAATAATATATAAACAATATTATTTTTAAAATGGTCTACCAATTGACCTTATGTACTACACAAATATGCAAAATAAATAAACCAAAATTTCCCCTAATTCACTTCCACACCTCTTCCGTGTACCCATTGCACACCAAGGTGATTATCCTTCTTAGACGCTTATTGATTTATTTGATTTTTTGCTTAATTTATAATAAATATTTTCAAATCTTTGTGATTAATAAATGCAAAGAATAAAAATGTACTAGGTTTTTCAATCCATTATATGAGTGTAGGAAGCCTCTCGACTTAAAAAAACTAAAAAGAAAGAAAATAGAATTTAATTCTTTATAAGTTAATTTTTGCCTTTGCATAACTGTAGTTTCTTTTTAGTAATTAATTTTATTTTTAATATTTTCTTTTTTATTTAAGTTAATGATTTGTATTTTTTTTAGTATTTTTTAAATATCAAATGATTTGTATTCAAGCAAAAAAGAAATAGAATATAAAGGTTTCTTTTATTATTAGATTGTGGTTGTTGATTTATTTTATTTTAAAATTGTGATTAGTAATTGTGGAATTATTTTAAAATAAAAAATAATTGAACTATATAATCAATTTCATATGTAAAATAGATCTATTTAATTTTAAAAAAATATTCTTCTTAGAAAAATGTGATACACATTATCATCACCTCTAAATACACATTATCTATATAATCTTTGAGAGAAAATATTTAAATATATACTTCAAAAATCACATATCCTAATTTTAAGAAATTACATATTTAAAAAAAAAATTATGTTAAACAAATATATATATTTTTTAATGTAATCAATACTACATTAGATATCATCATCACTTTGATTTAATATTTTACTATATATACAAATAATTAAATAGAAATCCATGCAATAACCCTTCTCATTTAGACTCCAACCCTTTGTTATTGCCTAGTATATTTAATGAAAAAAAACAAACCACCACAACAAAGAAAAATAAGATTTTGGTTGAAATCATAGTGCCTGCAAATAAATATAAAACTTGCAGATTTGAACACCTTTCCCCTCTTCCAATTTTGTGGTTGCATTATGGTGTGGAAATAGTAAATCTATAAATTTATCCAACATCAAAGACATGAAAAAAGGTACAGGGTTTGAATCAACCTTTAATTTTGCTTACAGGCCCTTAAAAATCAAGCTTCATGAGAGCCCTTACATTTCCTTCCATACTCCACAAGCGGCTTAGGGTGAATT
>VDFB02171851.1:0-26476 GCA_007258455.2 Sequoia sempervirens
GGATCAATCTTGACCCTTGAATTCTCTAGAGAATTCAAAATCTCCTATAAATACCCCCTTCTCAAGGGCATTTCCAACACTTTGCACTCTCATAACTACATGCTGTCCATTTGAATCCTCAAGCCTTTTTAATCATTAAACCATCTTTGTTCATCATCTTGCATATAGAATCTTACATCTTAGTCATTCAATCCATCATCTAAGGAGCACACAACCAATCCAAGTAAGGGCCAATCAAAGAGGTATCAACAACAAGGGAGGTAAAAGTGTTTATGTTTCATTTTATTTGCATTCCTTTTCATTGAACCACTCTTTTGGCTAATCTTGAGGTGTCCTTGGTATTTTGTTATTCATGTTTCTTAGTTATTTTGCACACATTTAGAGCAGTAGGAATTCCAAGGTATACAGCAGCCTCCCTAAGCTTCTGAAAAAAATTGATTTCATAAATCAACATAAAGAACCAAGATCAACTAGATTACCATCTTCTTCAGGATCAATAGGCTCCCTCTGAATCTTTAAGTACTTGCATCAACCTTCTGACCCCATCGTCCAAGATTTCCTGCAACACTTGCCTTAGATAAATGTTTTCCAGTGCACACCTCTAGTACTGTAGAGAGTTTAGGGTAGACCTCCTCGACCTTATTGTAGATCACTCTATTTTGAATAGGTTTGCAGAGCTACCAATATCAAATACAAATGACTGTCTTGTGCAAATATGAACTCAATAGCTGAAGAGGTCTTTCGAGGATTTAACACTTGGCCTTGCAACATTGCAACCTTCACTTCTCAGTGAGTCACAAAACTCCCTCTTGATCCCTGCTTCAGAGATTGCAAAGAAGACTTCTAGAAGTGAACTCTCTCTAGCCACCAACTCAAGTTGTGACTTCATGCTTGATCATTTCTTTGGTTGGCATGACTTCCTCACAAGATGCCTCAAGTAATCTCTCATCACCTTCTTGCTCCTAGAACTGTCCTGAAAGCATTTTGGAGAGAGATTACTAAAAATTTATAACTATCCAAAGAAATATCAAGGCTAGAATCATACAAGGTTTACTATTCCAAGTTATAGCATGAATACATAAGAATTTATGAAAAATGTTAAAACATAAATAAATAAATCAACCTAAAGAGAAATATATCAAAAGATCATAATGAAGGGATAAAGAAACTTATCTTTATTGATATAACCCTTTCTTCCATCTTTTACTCCTCTCAAGAGTGCTAAACTCAACACAATAAAAGATAATCTGCACAACTACGGATTTCTTGAATGCATTATGCAGTTAGCATGTAGAACCAACTCTCTCCAAGACTTAAAGGCTTTATCACAGTTCATGCATTATAGAATGATATCAATGTGACCAACTAATCATCATTGAAATTGCAATTTTGTTTTTATTATAGAGTCATACTCATAAATCTTCACAACCAACATGAAATAACTTGCAATAAATGAAATCTTCAAAGGATATTATGCTAGTGAACACAATTCAAGAGAAACCACTATCTCTCTTTACTAATTGCAAGATCCAACTAAATGATATAACTCAACAAACAAAGAATACTTATCTCTTTAAATATTTTGATGGATGAAAATACTAGACGCAGTAAGATACGTTGCTCTTAAGTACAAATCAACACATAACCTTCACGGTTTGAACATAGGCCCACAACTTAGAATAGAAATTCTCTAGAATCCTTCTGAGGAGAGATCTCATCCACATCCGCAAATGAAGCATATTGATTAGGCTTGGTGGGGCAATCCTTTGCATAGTGACCAAACATGTCACAATGAAAACATTGGACTTTGGAGAGATCCCACTTCTTCTTGAATGCAAGAGCACCATCAACTCCTTTATCTCTATTCCACTTGAAATATCCTTTCTTTCCACCTTTCTCTTTCTTCTTCGAGGATTAAGCGGAAAGAACATGAATGTCTTCATTTGTAGAGCTTCGACCAATACCTCTCGTAGCCAACCTAGACTCTTCTTGAATACAATCTACCCTCAAACGATCAAACTTGGGAAGTTTCGATCTTGCACTAATTCCTTGAATGTAAGATTCCCAAGATGAAGGAAGACCATTAAGGGAAAGCATGGTCAAATCCTTGACATCAACAAAATGACCAATAGAAGAGAGTTGATCTCTCAATTCAAAAATCTTCATTAAGTAAGCGATGACAGATTCTCCTTCCGCCATCTTCACATGATGAAGTTGTTGCTTCAATGCAAGTGCACGACTTGTGTTTTTGATCTCATACATCTCCTCCAAATATTTAAACATCTCCCTTTTTGTCTTCATCTTAGAGATGATGGGAACAATATGATCCTTCACAGAATCAACTGACATCTTCTTCACCTTGATATCTTTTTTCTTCCACTGTACCTTCTCTTCCTCATCAGTAGGTTCGGGGAATTTTCTCTCCACAAACTCAACCAATTCACTTTCTTCCAAGGTGAGCATAATTATGAATCTCTAAGATGTGAAATTAGATGCTCCCTCAAGTTTGTCCTCAAGCTTAAGACCAATCACCATCTTGACAAAGAGATAGAAGTAAACAACGATGAGAAAGAGAGTAAAGAGTATCGTTTTAATAACAATTTGATCAAGATCTTCTTCAAACCTGCTCTGATACCATGTTAGTTTTATGATCAGATGTAATGCACAAAAAAATAATTTAAAATCAGACACAATAACACATCAGATACCTTGGGAAAACCCTCCTCTTGAGGGAGAAAAACCCAGCAACAAATATATCTCTTATATATATAAGTAATGACAACAAGTCTCTTTACAATGAGGCCACACACAAGGGCAATAATCAGCACCAACAATGGCTGTAATACAAACTAATAGTCTGCCCTTCAATCTGCACTTGAGTGGACTCACAATCTTCCTTAGAAGGAATTCGCACTAGATAGAAGGATCTGCACTTGATATAATTTGTACTTGAGAAGAAGGAGATTGAACTTGACTTGATGATTGAATGAAGGAAAGTGACCTTCTATATATACAATGCTAGATAGCTCACACCTTTACAAATGACTAGGTCAGCCATCAAGAAATAACTACAAATAATAATAATTAAATTACAATGAAGGTCGGCCAAGGAAGAATTATACAAGGAAGGTCGGCCAAAGTAAAGTTGCCATTAACAATGTATATAAATAAATTATATCTTCATTTGAGGCTGGAAGAATTGAGCCTGAAGCTACTAAACTTCAACAAGAAGGAAAATTTTCACTCCATAAGATCGCTCACAAGCTCTCACTTCTCATTGATTTCATTCAACCCCATTCCATTTCATTGAATAAGTGCTTCTTGCCTTAGGAAATAAAGAAAGAGAGTGGCTTTTCATCTTCTCTCCATGAAAAAGATAAAGTGGATTGTTTATTTCTCTTCAATGCTCTTCATTTCCTTCATCTTATGTAAACCATTACTTTTGTATATATACTTGAAAAGAGGTGTCCCTTTTCTTTTAAATTACATCTTTTAAAAATGAATCTAAATATGTAAAAATATTCAGCACTAAAGAATAATTTCTAAACTTTCAATATAAGTGTCCTTTGAGTTGTGGTCACCTTGTCATGGAGTTATGAATTGATTCTAAATCCATTTTCAAATCACACCTCCCCAATACAAGGGTTTTTAGTCACCAAAAGTAACAAAGCCTCAAAATTTGAGTGAAGACCCCTCAATGGGTGACATTGTTGCCACTTCACTTTGTACACTCTAACCAAGACCTTGAAAACCTTTGTCTCTAACTATCTAAATGATGTGATAGTACCATAAAGTTTGAACATGAAGGAACTTAATCGATTTTTTTTATCACCAACCTCCATGAGAATGAACCTAGTGCTTCCACTCAATGCCTCCCTATTACTCATGTACACTATCATATTAGTCTCTATACCACTCACTCAACGCGTGTAAGTCCTAGTACCCTCAAATAGACCCATGTATCGTTACTATAACTTTAACAAGATATTCATGAACACATGCATGCATAAGGTAATAAAGTATTCTATACCAAAACAAGTAAAACTTGGTAGAACTTGGTTATATTGTTTTTGTGTTAAAAAAATATTACAATCAAGGGATTTATATAGATTTTGTCCTAGCATCAACTCAAACTATATTTGGGTTGCTTTAAATCTAACGTAGGTTTCTTCTATTGTTAAAACTCATGCATAAGCTTGTAGGCCCACAATTAAATTCTTTTTTAAATATATACTAATTATACTTGGCATGAAATATAAATCATTCCAAAATTAGCTCCAAAATCTCTTGGTGTGATCTTATTTTTTGTCCTTAGAATACTCAAAATATACACAAAGAATAAACTAACTCCCTACAACAAGGAAGTGGGAAACCATAAGTGTGATGTTGAGAGTCCATGCAACCAAAATTCATTGTCATTGTGCTCATGCACTTGTTACTATGTGTTAGATATCTTGCATGACTTTTGCAATGAGAGCACACACATCCTCCTCATGCTTTGTCTTCGATAGATGGTTATCTAAGCTCTTGTGTCCATCATAAATCCAGTGATGTCATATACATGGTATGAGCTAAGACCTCCCCCTTGCATGCATGATATTGCCATTAAATTTTGAACTCAACTTACTAACAAGAGTTTCTTGAGATCACCTAGATTATCCCACACCTTGAGTTGGCCTACCAATGTAGATTTTCCTTCTCGTTAAGGTGGCCCATATTAGAACATAATGCAAACATTGACTCTTGCTCAATGACCTACATAGTTTCAACAATAGGATCTTCATCCTAGTCAACACCTACATTTCACTCTAAAAATTACAACTCCACAACAACATTACCACATGGTTAGATCTATCATCAACAATTTTAAGTGGCTACATGATAGTTACAACAAAATATTAATCGACTTGCCTCGATTAACAACTCATATTCCACTTTCTCTTTACATATAAAAATGTACATAATCATTATTAGTTGTGAGATAGTGAAGATAGACTTCATACATAAATTACTCACATATTTGTACATAAATAAGCATAATACAAATTTGTTGTTACAATTCTAAAATGATTGTCAATCTTCATCTCTATTTTTTTGGTTTAATATTCTTTTGAATATCTCAAATCCTATAGCATATACATAAAAATTTCAGGCTTGTAATGTAATTGAATTTCTTTGATTAGATTGTCCCTTAGATTTTTCCTCTAAACTTTATATCATTGATAACATAACAATATTCTTTTCATCATTTTTATTTATATAATTACTAATACAAAATATAATTACAAAAAATTAAAACTCATAACCCATAACCCTTTACCATTCCTTCATGACCTCAAATGAGAGCTAAATCCTCGTGCCATTGTAAGACAAGAACTTGACCAAATAATTGATCTATCAGAATAATTAACCCTAAAAAGTAGGAAGGGAAATATCATGGTTATATTTAGTGGAAATATCTTATTTTAATTGTCATGAAATGCAACAAAATAATAATTAATTTATAGCTGAGTGTTAATCATGGTTATCGAATCGTTAGGTAAATAACATTGATGACACAAATGCTCTCTCCAAAGACTCTCTTCCTCCCTCTTTTTCTTCCTTCTTTTGATGTGTTACCAACTTTTAGGGAGGAAATTCATTGTATTCTTACTAGGTATAATGCTTCACATGACATCACACTATTTATTTTTGTAAGGGGAGGAGCACATGAACCGTCACTCAAGCCCCACCTAATTCATCTTTGTATAAATAACCTAACCTCATATTTATCCCTCAAATATAATGTTGTTTTATGGTGGGTCTTTTATAAGATTTTTAGTTCCTATCTTGAGTGAATTGCATCAATTTTCCAATGGTAATTCTCCTTACAATTTGAACTCTCTATGACATGTCAAAACACACCAATAATACATATTATATCAAATGTACTATTAAAATTTTGAAAACAACTTTTGCATCTTACATAAGCATGAAGAATATGAAGATGTGCCTCTAAGTTGTGGAAGAATATTTGGAGGTGAAGCATCATATATGTTTGGGGTTTCCCTTCACAATGTACAAAGAGATGATAGCCCAGGCCACAAAGTTGAAAATGTAGGAGTTGCTGATTCAACTCACAAAACCCAAAAGTCACCTGCAAGCAATAACCTATCACAATTGAAAAGATAAAAAAGCTTGAGAATTATGTTGATGCAAAATTACCTAGATGAAAATTACAATGAAAATCAATCCTTATGAAAAGGAGATAGAAACCCGAGTAATAAACCCTAGGTGAGGATTAAATTAGCCTATGACAAGTGTCACCATCCTATGCAATGAGACAACATGTGCTTTTATTAAGCAATATAAAAATTAAATATGCAATTCCTAAGTTTAGCTTAAGTGAATAAAGTAAAAGGTGATCTAATTAATTAATCATGATTAATTAATTAATTATATGATTAACATATTACTCCAACACCCCACCTTAAGATGAACCTAGGGAGTAGCCAAAAACTAATAAAGAATGTGTGAATGTATGAAAGCATGAATGGGTTTGGGCTACTATGCCATGTTAGGTACCCAAGTACATATGCAATACAAAATAAATATCTCATAAATAGGAAAAAGGAGAAAAACCTAGTGGGAGAAAATCCTCCCCAAAAAGAAAGAAAAAATACAATCAAGTGATGAATGATGGAGGACTCCATGATACCCCCCAAGTACACCATCGACCCTCATAAGAGGGAAATATAGACCACATAGTCCTCCCATAATGAATTAGTTCCAAAACCACTAAAGAAACCTCATATCCTAGAAGAAGCAAGAGGGAAGAAGCCTCAAGAATGAAATCTTTGAAGGTGTATCAATTGTATCCCAAGAGGTCTCCACAAAATCAGGTGTGACCCCAATCAAGGAAGAAGGAAAAGTATGTGAAGAATCAAGAGAAAACTCTAAAGATGAATGATCAAGGAGGAGTGAAAACCCCTCAAACATGTCCTCCAAATCTATAGAAGAGGAATGACAAAAAAAATCTGATATACCTATCATGAAACCATCTTGCAAATGAAAATTTGGAAAATAATGAATATCCTACTACATTGAATCACAAGAAGCCATATTTGTAGTGACACAAGCATCATCAACTATGAAAGTAGATGGAGGAGATGAAATGCATGGCTCAAGAATTGGATCAGATGTGAGAACACCTAAGCTCAAGAAGCCAAATGTTTCCTCTTAATTAAAATTCACACTAGAAGTGTGATCAACAACTGAAGGAATAAATTCACCATCAGAAGCAAAATCTGCAAAGGAATACAATTGAGATGAATGATCAACCATCCAAGTAGCAATAATCTCTTGAATCTCCAAGTCTTTAATGGTAAATAGATTAGGAGTGAACTCCACAGTCCTCCCATCTCCACCATTCGTAATCTGATATATGGAAAGAAGGTTTTTCATCAAATGAGGAACACATAAAACAACTTGAAAAGTGTTTTCCCAAAAACTAATAAACCCCTTCCCATTGACACTCATGTATGTATTGTTTCCCATCAAAATAGGATACATAGTACAAGGCTCAAAAGAAGAGAATATAGACTTGGAATATGCCATGTGATGAGATGCTTCTAAATCTAGAAGCCATCTCGTTGATCCATGACCTAAAAAAGAAAAAAGAGCATGTCCTTTCATTTTTGATGTAGTAACGAAACCAACATAATTGTTGTCCTTATTAGACTGTTTTGAAGAAGAAGAAGGAGAAGGTGATTCAAAAATTCTAGAAGGAAAATCAACCTTATTTTGTTTGAGATGTTTCAACTCATCAATGTCCTTCTTATAGCAATAGTGTTCTTCATATCCTTCCTTCTTGCAATATGCACAAGTAGGCCTCTCCTTAATATATTTTCTCCCCTTAGAAGAGGATGTAGAATCTATGAAATCATGTGATTTAGATTCCTTGGTCTGATCCTATGATTTGTGTTTTTTTTCTTTCCTTTCCATTTGAAGCCTTCTAATCTTTGGTACCTTGTGATGCAATAAGTGTTTGTGATGTGGAAGACTTCAAATTTCCCATGTGAACCAATTTAGCCTGTTCTTGAGTGAGAGATGAAGCGAAGTCATCAAGAGATGGCATAGTGAATTCGTTACCAAGAGCATCCTCAGTGGCATAAAAGGTAGATACAAAAAATGAATAATTTGGTCCAAGCTTAGAAATAATGGAAAGTGCTATGAGATTTCTCTTTCTAAATACCACACTGAGTCAACTATAATCTAAGAGATTTGAGTTTCATGAAGAATTCCTAGATGTTTTTAAAATCTATAGGATTTAAGCCAATAAGCTCATTTTCCAACTGAGATCCTCTCATATTATCTTGCTTCCCAAACAAAGAATCTAATTGAGTCCAGATCTGATTGGGTGTGGTGTAAGATTCAACATGAAAATAATATTAGGATACATATACATGCATAATGTCCCAAAAGCCTCATAAAGCCTGTTAAACCATTTTCTCTTCTCAACAACACCTATAGGTTCAATTTTTGTACCCATGGTCACTCTGTACAACCCTTGTTTCTTCAAATGAATCTCCATTTGTTCTTTCCAACCATAATATTTGAATGGAGCAAGGGAAGCAATATGATTTCGATCCATGATGATTTGATATAAAAATACATAAATGAAATAATGCAACAATATAGGCCCTCAATGTAAAAAAAATTGGCTTTGGTCCCCAAAAAATGCCTAATTTGCACGTTTTCCAAGAAAATAACCAAAAAAGGAAAAATTGAAATCTAATGAAAATAATAGGTACCTAGTAATTTTTTTTATAAAAATAGTTTTGAGATCTATGTAGAGGACGAAATTAGCTTGAGGACAAAATCAACTTTCCAACATCGCTTGAATCACAAAAAATTGATATCCCAATAAAATATTATGGCCTCTTGAGTGCAAACATCTTGATTTGACTTCAGAGGCCTATATAATTAATCAAGAGATAACTATAGAAAAATGGTTTGCAACACTGGATCATGCTTTGAACCACCTTTCCAATGATATAAAGTTTGCAAAAATGGAGATTATTTGCCCAATTTATACTTGATTTACTGAAGGTTGCTCAAAATTTCCCAATTTGGCCCTTAGGGAGCATTAGAGGATAAAAAATAGCCCCTGGTCCTATCGCGGACCAGGGGGCTAGCGCTTGGGTGTTCGGAGATTGGTACTAGCACCTGGTCATTAATATGACCACACAAGGTGCTAAAGGGGGCTTGAATTGAGCAGTCGGTCATCAATATGATTGTGGTAGCTCCTTTTAAGCCCTTAGGGGCTATTCACAATGAGCAGTGTGTATAGAGCTGGTGGCACTGCTCTTTAGGTGTCACTCAGGTGGCCCGTAGGCTGAGCGTTGACGATGCCCCAATTTATGAGCGTCGAGTGCTTTTTTTAAAAAAATTGAGTGTACAACTCAAGGTTTTGGGGGTCGTATGGCTTCCAAACGATTTCTTTTTCTTTTTCTTTCCTGATACTGAAATTGGTCAAATTTTATGTCAAGATTCATTTCTTCGGCCTCCTCCAAGAGACACTAGAAAAAATCTCAAGGCTAGTTCTCTCAAAAAATGAATAGAGGGTTGTAGATCTGCTCTAATACCATGTAGGAGTTGCTAATTCAACCCATAAAACCTAGAAATCACCTGCAAGCAATAACCTATCACAATTGAAAAGATCAAAAGGTTTGATTGTGCTCAATAAGCTTGAGAATTGTATTGATGCAAAATAGCCTAGATAAAAATTACAATGAAAATCAATCCTTATGAAAAGGAGATAGAAACCCTAGATCTAAACCCTAGGGGAGGATTAAATTAGCCTATGACAAGTGTCACCATCCTATGCAATGAGACAACATGTTATTTTATTATCCAAGCTAATAATTAAATATGCAATTCCTAAGTTTAGCTTAAGTGAATAAAGTAAAAGGTAATCTACTTAATTAATCATGATTAATTAATTAATTAGATGATTAACCTATTACTCCAACAACAAAATGAAGGGTTAAGGATATAAAAATATAGCAAGACTTGAAATGTGAAGCATATGAAGAATTCCTATGGGGTAATGAAGTTGAGCCATTTTTAAAATGGTTTCAAGGAAGACCTTCCCAACCCTTGGAGAGTTTTTGATGTTTTGAAAAGGTATGTAACATTAGAGGGAAGGTATAACATGTTTTACTATTACTATTTCCCCATGTTGAATTGTCTTAGGCACATAATAAAACTAAATCTCTCCTTCTTCCTATTCTAATCCCCCAAACACTCAAGCCTATAATTATGTTTGGAAAATTGGAGCTCCTCCTACATCTGTTAGGAAAATTATACAAGTTGATGAGACCATTTCCTACACAAACTCATGAGAGAAAATAATGCATAAAATCTTACATAATAACCATAAAATAAAATTAAAATACATACCATAAGATAACACAAGATATACATTGGGAAAACCATCAAGAGGGAAAAACCCAACCTCCAAAAGCATCCACACTCAATGTATTATTTAGTAATAAAAACATTAAAATACACTTATAAAGTCTCCATGAATACTTATGAAACATCAAGCTCCTCCAATGCATCCTCCATGTGCCCAAACATGTATCGACACATCCCATGCCATGCTTCACATATCCACTCTTCAAAAGAAGTATAAATACAATGAAAACCTATCCAAACAACCAACTAGCCAACCTCAACCACTAAACATGTGCTTGATTTTATAGAATCAAGCTCACATAAAACAACCAAGTGGTAAGGTAAAACCATATGCCTCAAAATCATGATTACATAAAACCATTGACCCCTTCATTTACTTTTTGGTACTAGTATTAAATATTTTTCCCATGTGCAACTCACACATAAAATATCTACCCAATGTCATATTAATATTTACAAGTTGCTCAAAATACATATTTAATGTGGCTAAACATATATCCTAAAGATACACGACAAATAAATATTTATTTTACATAATTAAATTATTTCTTTCTTGTGCAAGGTGTAAAACAACCTATTCCTTATAGCATCAAGGAATTTATTATTCCCTTTCTAGACATCAAATGGCTAAAACCCCTATTAGTGGCCTTTCCTAAGAATCCTCAACCTTAGGTTTATCCTAGGCCTTGTATAAATGTTGCTATCCCTAAGGCCAATTCTCCTACTAGACGAACACACTTTCCTTCACTTGAAGACAACCCTTCATCATGTGATGATGATCCCTTCCCCTTGTTACTAGACCCTATTAAATCTTTGGATCCTACAAGGGCCCATTATTCAGTCAAGGAAGCTCCTTCCAAGTCTACACCTATGATCATAGTTTTCAAATACTCCCCTATTGCTAACAGTCCTAAGGAGCCCACCCATATGGAGAAAGGAAATAAGTTACTTGAGGACCCCTAAATCTCTAGTGGAATTCCTTTCTCATCCATAGAGATTTGTGCTGCTACACAAGCCATGGGATCACATTCCAATTATAGGGGTAAGTGCAAGAAGTTGAGTCCATTTCTAGTGGACGTGTCATTTTTCAGCGTTAAAATAGGTAGCTATTTTAAAGTGGGTACTCATTCCAAAAGGTTTGAAAATCACAATCCATGTTTCTCATTTGGATTTAGGCTTATAAAGGCATGGTAACCCAACCCTTAGCCTTAGACCTACAAGTACAAGGTCATGACAATATCGAGAGAAAAATCTGACTATGTCAATATGGTTGATGAGTTTTTTTCAGAATTATTTTTATGGAATTAAAACCCATTTTAGATGAGATTGTGTAGATTCTAAATATGTAACTTTTTTTCTGGTTGGATTATTTTTTCTATTTTTCAATTAATTTCTAATAAAATAGGTCCATAAACTTGAATTATCAGGGATTTTTAGTATTTGAATAACTTTTGATTAAAATAATTTTTTGATTTTTTATTTTACTGAAGCGTACTTTAGACAATTCTTTTCAATTTAAAAAAAAAAGAACAAAAAAATGATGAGTTTAGGTCATCTTATGCGTGACGTACACAATTTTTCAAAACACCAAATATGGTCAATAAAAAATTAACAAATTTTTTTCAATAAGCAATTACAAAAATATGGAAAGCGTGCTTAAGTGAGTTAGAAATATTTTCCCAAAAGGATTTAGAAAAATATGATTATTTAGGTCAAAATATGGATGACGTACATGCTCATGGTATACTAAAAAAAAAGGTGACTTTTAAACGGTTGTTTTTCAAAATGCCTATTGAAAATCAATTTGTATCTTTTGGGTATTAAAATAAATTACATATTTGGAAACTAGGCTCTGAGTACTACATTTTATGATCAATGACTTTTTTAAAGATTTCATCTCTAAGTGCTTCAAATTTTAAGGTCAAATATGAAAAATTCTAAAAATCAAGGAAAACACTTCCACTTTTTGGCCAAAAAGTGGACTCAACTTCTTGCCAATAGCGATAGTAGTTGTGCTAAAAATTCAAGCAAAGTGATCAAGTTGGAGGATCCCTTAGCATTCACAAAGAACATAATTAAATGGATCCTATGGAAACTCAAAATCCTTACCAACACCTTGTAGCTTAAGAAAGATCCCAAAAGGAGAGGGAATGACTACAATGATGAGGTAGGTGAAGAGATTTGGAAGGAAGCCTATAAACTCAATTGCATTATTAATGACTAGGACAAATTTCAACAAATAATGAGGGGGATTGAGAGGAAGAAAAATGATATCAACAAGCGGTTGGTTTCTCAAGTCATCTCATTCAACAAGAACACTATCAATAACTCAACCAGTAACTTTGTCACCATGCAAAATGAGTTTCTTAAAAGGAAACAAAGCACCACTATTTATGACCTTGAAAGTAGTAGAGCCAAAATCATTGTTGGTAAAACTAGGGTCATTGAAATTGATGATGATACATAGGGAGTGACCTTCAAGGTTCAAGTGAACTTCATTGCTAATGAGTGGAAATGTCACTTTAGGGTTGCAAATTCTAGTGGAGCACAACTAGTTGGTCATTTTTTGGCATCTTTTAGTTGTTGTTTGCTCTTTTTTTGTTCTATTTCTATGAAATTTTTTCTTTGTAATTGTTTCTTTTTAAAAGTTTCACACCTCATGGAACTTGTCTAAGTTTACATTGTAGGATAGTATTTTTGTAAAATGGTGGAAAACCTTTAAAAACCTCTTCTCCTTAATAGAATATAGATAAGGAATCTACAATTTATCTTGTAGCATGTTACTTTTCTCCTTATGGTTCTAAAATGTACAAGAAAAATAACCTAGATATGGAAGATCCATATGAAGCATTAAAAAGGGACATACAAATGTATTTAGCCATAAACAAGGTTATTTTAATAGGGGAATTTAATACAATAACACAAATTAACAATATCTATACCTTGGTAGGGAAGATGGGTTGAATAATAAGTTGCTATGGTTAGACAAAGAAAATAATCAAAAGTGGGAAAGGGTCTCTCAAGAAAAAAAAGGGAGGTATTTCACAATATAGATTTGAATTGTTAAGGGTATGCAACCTTCATGATTTGATCATTTTTAACAACAAATGGACATGGTTGAGATTTGGGAAGATTACATGCCAAAATTAAAATGGGAAAGTGTAATGGAATACATCATTTTTTGTGTAGTGTTATGCCAAGGTTAATTGAGGTTGAGATAGAAAACTTCCCTATAGAATTGAAATTTGATCATAACCCTATATACCTATAGATTGGGATGGAGAAATATGGCCATTAGAGGACTAGTCTCTAGCTAAGTAAAAAAGTGGACTTTCAAGGAAAAATGCTTATGACCCATGAAAATAAAGATATTTTTAAAGTAATGCTTGAAAAAGAGCTATAGGAAATAAAATATTCTAGAAAATCCAACCAAAACAAAAGAATAATAAATGATGATAATCTAATGGAAATAATCCATAACACTCTTATAATATGCAAAATAAATAGGGCGAGAAGAGGAACCAAAAATAGTTTTATAGAAAAACTATGGTGTATTGAAGAGTGTAAGGAAGAAAAAAAAAATAGGAAGAAAAAAATGATTAAAAAAGTGTATGAAAAATTAATCAGTTCTAAAAAAGAAGAATATGTGAAAGTAAGGAGGTACTAGTCCTAGGGAATCATAATTTGAGAGGTTTTTGGAGAGAAATATTGTAGACTAGAAAAATGATAAGAGTAATATCTAAAAATTCCAATGACTAGATAATAAAAATGTTGTTTGAAAGAGACCTTGAAATAAAGACCCCCTCCCCTTGATAATTAACACTAGGGCCACACTCTTCTCCATAAAGGGTATAAAGGAAGGAATTAAAAATTTGATAGTGGGAAAAGGTTAGAACATAGATTGATTACATGTTGAATTTTTAAAATGGGGATCAAAAGCTCTAGCATTACAAATCAAAAGAGTGTTTAATGGGTCATTCAGTATGGCATATCAACAAATTAGTCGCCTAGTGTCATCATCCCTATCCTCAAAAGTAGGGATGCTAACAACTTAATAAATGATTGCACTATAATGATTAATCCCCTTTTAAGAAAAATATTTGGTGGAGCGTAGAATTATCCTTTGGACATAACAGGAGGGTAAGATGGTGAAAGGACAAGCAAGTTTCATGCCAAAGCACTCTACAATTGACCCCTACATTAGTCTCAAACATTTGATTGAAAAAGTTTGGAACAATAGGGGAATAGGTTTTTTGGTATTTTATCAATTTCAAAAATGCATTTGATATAATGCTTAGAAATAGACTTTGGGTTAGAATGGAAGAGTTGGGAATACCTAAAAAATAGAGGGAAATAATCCACAAGCTTGATGATTAGGTTTAAGCCAAAATTAGAATAAAGGGTGGTTTTCCAAAATGTTTGGGGCTGAAATTGTTGTCAAATATGGATGTTTTTTGTCCTCCACTTTGTTTGGGCTACACATAAACAAGTTAGAGTAGTGGATAAACAAGTTAGGTAATGGAGGTGTTCACCTAGCCAAATATATGGTAAAGTTGTTGCTATATGCAAATGACCTTATCTTAATGGAAAAAAAAAACATAGTCTACAAGAACACCCAAGAGCTCTAGAACTACTCTATCAAGAGGTGGGAATGTAAGTGAACATTGGAAAAACTAAGGTCGTGATCTTTACCTTAAGAAGAGAAAATAAGAAAATAAAATTTGAGTTTGAATGAACCCTTGCAAGTGTTAAATGAATAAAAATGTTTGGGACATGATTTTAATAGAAACCTTAGGGGCGGGTGCATGAAATTGGGTTACACTTTTGTGGCCAACTTCAAAAAAAAATTGGAAATGACATAACGCAAGCGCGTTATAACGCGCTCGTGTTATGTCATTTTAGAGCAAAAAAAAGAGTGAAAACTATCCATTTTCTCTTGTCTATTTTTCTACTCTGCCCGTGGCGAAAAACCCTAATTTTCATGCTCGTGTTCTAGGAGGCATTCTACAAATTTCATCAACAATAGTTGATTTTACTTTGCAAAGATGGCACCACGATGACAAAGAGGTGCAGGAGGTAAGTATTGTTTGCTATTTGTTTTGAATTTCTTAGTTTCAAGTTGATTTTGTTTGTTTTAGGTTAGATTTGATTGTTTTTTTTTTAATTTGTAGGAGATGGAAATAATCTTGCAAATCCTCAAAATCCTCAACAAGAAGAACAAGAAAATCCTCCTCAAAAAAATCAACCTCCTCCACCAATCACTCAACACCCTCCTGGCACTCAACAAAATTTGAGCAGTGAAATTGAGAACAACAAAAAACAAATTGAGGATCTTATCAATAGGTTGATTGATCCAAATGCTTCAACTGTAGAAAGAATGACACTAGAAAATTCAATGAAAGAGATGTTAAAAAATGTAGATTCAATAACCCAACAAATAACGGGATGGCAAGATAGGAGGCAGGTAGCTAGGGCATATTATGCAGATAAACTATCATATAAACAAGTAAGAGATTTAAAAATTACTAAAGGTGATTTGTGCTCTTTATTCATTGACCCTAGAACAAATCAAAGTCTTAGCCTCAATGCGAAAGGTTTCCTATTCATTGGTGCCACCACCAAGAGATTAGGAACCGTTTTTATGATAGGTGGTACTTGGTCTTTGATTACCCACCATGCAACAATTGTGTAGTCCCCCAATATTTTCTTAGGAAACTATACAATGAGTTTGTATTGAACCAAATCCCAAATTATTTTGATATGAGGGAGTTCTAGGGGAGAGGTGGGGTGTCGGCTCAAGATAGGCCCGGTGCATAGCCGGATCTTGTGCGGCAAGGGATACGACCTCTTGCTAGGCCACCTCGTGAGCACATTGTTATGCCTGTCGCTGCAAAGGAGAGTGTCGACGTAGAGACATTGCAAGCAATCAACACTTTGACCCAGAGTGTCATCCATCATACTAGCCCTATTGTACATCATCATCCAGTGGATTCTTTGGGTGGTGGCCTTTGAATCCATGTGTGTCAATCTTGCGCGGCGACTTGTTCATATGACCCCACCGACACTCAGGAGGTTGCTCGTCAGGATCCATATGCTACTACGCAAGATCCGTATGCTGCTACACAAAATCTGTATGTTGCTATGGGGATGGAGAGGATGACTGACATTTTGCATCATGCATATGGCATTGATAGTCAGGTAAAAGTCAGCATGTGCATTGAATTTAATTTATTAAATTTTGATTCTGAAATGCAAGATTAACTAATTTAGTTTTATTATTTTAATAAAATTATAGGGTCACAGTGTTGAGAATGGATACATTGGTCCTCCACGTACTTATTTCTGTAGTACACCTATCAGTGGGGTATGTAACTAGTAAACAATTATAAATTTATTACATGTTAATAGCATTGTTTTATGAATGGTATTTTAATACATGTGATTTTGGATGTTGAATAGGCTAATATTGGTGGTTTCAAGCAAACACCTCCTAGTGCCAGTGGATTCACTCAAACATACACATAGGTAATAGAATAAAGAGAACTTAACTAATGAATTCTACTTAATAGATTTGTGTAGTTTATATTCATATTGTTGGTTACGTTGCATTACACATGATTCAAACTCAAAGCATTGCTTCAAATTCCATAACTAATAACTAGATGTTGATAGATGAAAAAATTTCAACTATATAATATAGTTGTTTAGAAAGTCAACCTAAGCAGCACGATGCAATTACTTCACATGGAGGCATGTGCTTGCAAAGGTGCACTAGCACGACAAACTATGGATGCTTGGAAAAAATCTATGAAACCATAATAGTAAGCAATAGCATAGACAAGGCAGTTAGTGATGTAGAGTATCATATCAAAACACTCAATCATTAGGGTACATTTGATGTAGAGCATCCAACAAACATCATCAACATCATTTCTTCAAGGGATTTGAATACCAAATAGAATCAGGAGAAGATCAAATATAATTTTATCAAAAATCTACTTTTCATTCAACCAAAATCCACTCAAATTCTCTTAGCCATTCCATAGGCCATCATTCATCATTCCACTAATCAGTATTCCAATTGAATCATTCAAAGTAAAAACCATATTAAATAAAAAAATGACTTAATCAATTAGATTCACATCATTCTCAGCCACCATAAAAACAACATAAACCTGATTATTGACACTTGAACAATTCATCCTTTCATTTATTCACCAAGGAAACAAATCAACTAAACCATACCTCACTATTATCAGTCCATTATCAAGCATTGTACTCACCATATTTTGACTGCAGTAGTCTATTTACAAGTTACAAACTCCTGCTACAACAAAATCTTGATTATCATCTTGTGGTTAATCACGAATTTGCTCAAAAGGCTTCATAATACTCACCCATCCGACCATCAAATTCACCAAACCTGTCTTATACACCTTAACCAAATTTAGTGACATCAATCATATCATTAGTTTGATAGTAACCAAACACTCAATATCATCATTTCCACTGTTTAAACAAACATCTTTGTTTTGATCAAACAATATCATATTCCTCTAGTAGGTCTGTCAACCATTGAATCAAGTAGTTACATTCCTATCTCAAAGCTTATTAAAAAACTCAATGCACATTTAGAAACACTTTCCAGCATATCACAACATATCAAAGTTCTTAGACGTTTGACATAAAGAAAATCATTAGATTTCAGACTGTCCTTTGAAGAAAGGCTAGTAGATTAGGCCCATTTACAAAGGAGACCCCTTCAAAACCATTCCAAATCACTCAAAACCTCAAAACAGTCTTCAAACATGTCTTATAACTCAAGATTTCACCATTTATAGGTATTGAAAACCATGAAAATGTTCTAATCCAATAAACCCTCATTTATAGGGTGTAAAAGCACAAATCAAGGAGGGTTTTGTGAAAAATACTCTTGCAAACCTCTATTTCTCTGGCCACCACCTGGAACATGATTTTTTATGTCTGCCAAGACCTTCTACATCATTTCCAAGCCTTTGCAAGCTTTATTTATTCATGACCCATGACTATAGTATCACTTTGTGTAGGAAAATCCTCTATTTTCTAGTGTAGCAGCAACTCCACCATGGTATTCTTGCTTTTCTATGAACTTAAAATCATCAAAACATGCAAAAGAATACGAACATTAACCTAATCCACCAATTTACTTGACCTACATTGGTGGATTAGTGAAGAAAAACCCTACTCTCAAACTTGTTTCTAAAAGGACTCTGTCAGGCACTGAAAACTGCCTCTTATTCTTTTATTTCCTAAAACTAACCAAGTCCAACTCTTGAAATTGGAAACTAACTCCTCTTTACATGTATTCACACTATGATTTAACTTTGGGTGTTCCTAAATTACCAATACAAGAAAAAAAAAACAATGGAGTAATGCTACAAACTCATAAATAGGGAATTTTTATTTAAAAATCTAATTACAAGTGTAGACACCTAAATTTGGACACTTAATTTATCCAAATTTATCCCTTTTCATCTAAGCTTCCCCTTATCCGCATTAATTAAGTAATATCACTATTATTTAATTAATCACTCTAAAGTTCTTCTAATCCCTAAGGTATTTAGTTAAATAATTAAATACCTTCCCCTTTCATCAAATAAATTAAATAAATATTCCATTTATTTAATTCCCTTTATGTCACATCCTCCATATTTTATTATCTAATCCTAATCCTTCTTCTAATCTCATCATTAGGATGTGCACATGCCTAATCCTTGATTAGGAGGTGTCACATCCTCCAACTTTTGCAAGTTGGCCTCTAATCTTTCTTAGCCACCTAACCTTCCTCTAACCCCTCATCAGCTTGTCTAATCACCCCCTTTAGTCAACTCTTCCCATCCCCCAAGGAATTTTTAATTCCTTTTGTCTTCCCAAAGTCCTTTGAGGAATTTTTAATTCCACTCTCATCTTTCAAGGAATATTAAATTCCTTTTCTCTTCCCCATGTCCTTTATGACATGTGTCCTTGGTCAACCTTATTAAAGGCCTTCCCCTTTTGGACAAGGCACTCCACTTCCCCATGTGAATTTTTAATTCACTTTTAATTCCCCAATGCACTCAAAGGAATTCTTTATTGTTTCCCCTCTACCCATAAGGATATTTGAGGAATTTTTAATTCCCACATGTCCTCTCACCCACATGGGGACAAGTACCTCCTTTATGAGGAGATCTTGTCCAATCCCAAGGTACTTTGTACCCCCTCCATGTCATGTACTATCTTTCCACCTCATGTCCACTTCACCTTTTAGGGCTATATCACATGCCACATGTCAAGATGTGAGGGCTTGTGAGTTCTCAACTCACCTTAGCCCTACATCTTGATCATTGGTGGCTCAATCTTGGCCATCCATCTCTTCTAGGAATTCTCAAAATTCTTATAAATACCCCCTCTTTTCTCTCATTTGGAAGATCATTTTGTTAGCCAAACTCTTACAATTTTATTTCTCAACCTACACTTAGCCATTTTCATGCTTTCATCCATTTCCATCCATCCTCACATCATCATATCTTGCCATCCAAGGAGCATACACATCAAAGATCGAAGGGCCAACCAAAAGAGCGATTCAAGACAAGGTATAAAGTTCCATTTGTTGCTTTTATCTTGTGTTGATTCCAACTTAGGCTAATCTTGAGGTGTAGGTTGTTTTGGTGTTTAGTTGCACTCTTTAGTTTGTTGCTCATTTTCTAACGCATATATTCGACCTATCACAACAAGAACACAAACTTCTTCTTTTTCTCGCCTTTACATGCCTTTTAAAGATATTTCCTTTTCCATAACTGTCTTTCCATCAGCTGAAACTACCCCTTTTAACCCTTAATATGCCTGATTTCCTTGTTTTTGTCAATTTAACAACTTTTAACAATATTACATTATTGCATTGTTTGCATTTTCCCACTTTGACCACCTAGAAATTACCCATAACCTTAAATACATTCAAATAAGACCTCATATGACCTTGAACATGCTTTACATCATTTTCCATGACCTTTTGTGATTGACTCAATACAAATTTGAACACTCATCCCTTTTTCAAAATTGAAAAGTATTTGATGACCTAGGTGCTCCTACACCAACATCTGACCCAATTGAATCAGGAGAAGATCAAATTGAATAAGCAACTAAAACTTCTTTCTCTTTTCATCAAAAATCATATTTTTTCATTTGCAAACCACAAGGTAACAACAAGCCAACTCATTTCAATACTTCTTATCATCCTCAAGCTTCAAACATCTTATTTATCAGCAAAAATGACTGATCCGTGCACAAGAAAGCTAATTAGAGTCACTAAACAATCCACTCTTTCATCATTCACCAAGGCACCCTTCCACTCAATTTTCTTTACCTAGGCAAAATAACCAAAAACCAATCTTTCATGTTACAACCTATATCCATCAGATCCTAACACACCTTTGTCATCATCAATTTATCTGAATTCAAAGCAAAAACTTGATAAAGAGCTCTGAATCTTTCAATTCCTTAAACAACTCACCAAATTTTCACTTTTACCAACTAGTTCCTCAAGACCAAGATACTACAGTCAACCATTTACACCTCATTCATTTCATCTGACTTCCAAGATATTACTCACATCATGTTTATTGACTAAGCTTATTCTATGCACAAATCAAGCCCTACAAAGGAGGGTTTATTTCATAAGTTACTTACAAACCTTAAATACTCCTGCCACCACCACAAACACCATGGAAATATCTTTCATAAGCTTTAGAAATGATGCAAAGTGGTAGGGAAGTAAAACTCACAATCACAAATGGAAAATTCACTCCACTAAATGCTTCTCTCAAATACTCTTATGAGGAGTCCTAAACTCCACTATTCTTTAAGAGATCAACCCCACACACCTAGGGTTCACAACTCAGACCACTCAGAAAGCTTGAAAACATTTGGATCATGTCTCATTAATTCAAAACAAGGTTTAACAACCCTCTAGCATTTAGGTTACAACAAACACCCATCACTATGGTGACTTAGACCTCACTCTCTCTTAAGGCTTGCAGACCTTGCCCGGTAGGATAGTCAGAATAAAAAACATAACTAAGAATGTTAAGACACCAAACCTATGTATTCAGACCCCTAAGATGGACCCCTACAAGGTTCCAAAACCCTTCCTCTTGACTGTCAAAACATCACTCACAATGGCCCTTTCTACCACTGCTCCAAAAGGCCTAATTCACAGACCTACACCTAGGTCTTGACTATCTAGGATATCCCCTCCACCCTAAAGAAAAAATTTAGACTCCTATAGGTTCTCCACACCTATTTCCACCATTCCTAAGTTCCTCTTAAACATATTCTTCAAAATCAAGCAAAAACTCTTTTTTTTTGCTTGTCAATTATGCTTGCCACATAGAGATGTCAAGCCAAAATTCTTGCACAACTTCCAACAATGAGGCTTCCGTTCTCCAAAACATCGAGGACATGATAGTACAGCCTTATATCTTCCATCCCACTGAGATTTAACAATTTTAAAACGTGGGAATGTAAGAAATAAACATTTTTCACCCAAAACCCAGATTTTAAGGGTTTTCAGACCCCCTGATAGAGAAATTGGAATATCTCCCTTGATACTCAATGAAACCTCACCAATCCAATGCCAAAGGAAAGATTATTCAATTACCTATCCAACCATTACAAGCTTGGAGCATGAAAGTGAACATATAATCCGTACCAAGTACGGGATCAACAAATTCTTCAAAAAAACACAGGAAAAACAACAAACTTCTTATTGAAACTTCTTCAAAACATCAACATTAGCCTTGCCTCGACCAAGAGATGCATATTTGAAGTCTTAAAAAATCCCTCCAACTTCTTGCAACAGTCTTTTGAAAAGAGATACGTTGGAAAACAACTAATCTCATGCTTTGACTTATAATTACCTAGTTAAGGTAATGTGAGCAACTTCTACCAACTCGAACACAAAGAGGCTTCCAAAATGTGTCATCGGCATTTAAAACCTTGTCAAAAAGTAAGGTGACTCCCCTCAAGTGTCTAGATACATCAAGGCATCCTTTTTCCTTATTTTTCCAAGATGCACTAGACTTACAAAGGAGGATGGAGACTTGTTGTAGAAAGAAGTTGGTCACCAAGACCAAAAACTCAACCAAAAACCTATAAGACCTACTACAAAGCATTGAAATGGTCCATAAGACCTTATTCCATCCTTAAACCAAGAAACAAAATATGAAAAATTATTCTAGGTCCCTTAGACCCATGGGTGCTCCTACACCATACTCCCAAGCAAGAAAAAGATCTCAAGTCCTCTTTGAGATCAAGTCTTCTACAGTAGTTCCATGTTGTTTAATATCATTTTCTGACATCCATGTTGCATCCTCTTTAGGTAGACCTTACCATTTCACCGGGTATTCCTTGTAAACCTTCCTTCTAGTCTTCGTTGTCTCCTTGGTGTCTAGGATGCATTCAAGAGTCATAGGTTGGTTGGGGGGTAGTTCCTTCACCCAATCTTCATCCTCCATTGTTGTTATACCTACTCCATCACCTACATTCATAGAAGCTTTGAAAGGATACAAGTTAGAAATGTTGAAGATAGGAGAGATTGCCACCCCAGGAGGTAGCTCTATTTCATAAGCATTTTGGCCAAACTTGTGGACCACCTTGCAAGGTCCTATCTTCTTCATCATGAGTTTGGTATACTTTCCTTTTGGAAGTCTCTCCTTCTTCAAGTGTGCCATCACCAAGTCTCCAACCTTGAATTGGACATTCCTCTTCTTTAAATCTTCCATTTCCTTATACTTCTCAACATTCTTTTGAAGGGTCTCCTTCACTTGTTGATTAATATCCCTGATTGTAATAGCAAAGTCCTCACCTTGAGCACTTTTCTTAGCAAATCCTTGTAGATCTTTTAGTTCATAGACCCCTCTAGGGTGCATGCCATAGAATAATTCAAAAGGTCTTCTACTGATGCTCCTATTCATGGAGTCATTATATGCAAATTCAGCCTGAGGTAAAATCATATCCCAAGCTTGTCCATGCTCCTTGGTAAGGAATCTTAAGAGGTTTCCCAATGATCTATTCACCACTTTAGTTTTTCCATCTGTTTGTGGATGGTATGCTGAACTAAAGGATATATTTTTTTCTTGAGTTTCTTCCACAAGGTCCTCCAAAAGTGACCAATGAATTTAGAATCCCTGTCAAAAACAATGCTTAAAGGTAGTCCATGCATCCTAACAACCTCCTTAAAGAAGAGACCTTCTATATGAGATGCATCATTGGTGCATTTGCAAGGAAGAAAATGTGCCATCTTACTAAATCTATCAACTACCACAAAGATACTATCAAAACCTCTTTGGGTTCTAGGCAACCCCAAGACAAAGTCCATACTTACACACTCCCAAGGCCTATTGGGAATGGGCAGTGGATGATAGAGACTTGCATTTGATGAAGTTCCCTTTTCCCTTTGACATATTGTGTAACCTTCCACATACCTTCTCACATCCACCTGCAACATTGGCCAATAGTAAAATCTCCTAACTTGTTCCAAGGTCTTGTCAAGACCAAAGTGACCTCCAAGACTCCCACTGTGTCTCTCCTTTATGATATTGTCCCTCATTGAGCATTTACGCACACAAAATTGGCTTCCTTTGAAGAGAAAACCATTCTAGAATAAAAATTCAGAGAATTCACCATGAAAAGAATTCAAATGCTGCTCACAAACATTGTATACCTCCTTGAAATATGAATCTTCATGATACATATCCTTCAATGCTTCAACCCCCATGCTTTGGAGTTGGATCTCTTGCACTACAAGTTCACTTCTACTGAGAGCATTTGCCACCTTATTTGCTTGGCCCTTCTTAGGCTTTATTGTGAAAGTATAGGCTTGCAAAGACTCTACCCACTTCATGTGCCTATGACTGAGTTTTTCCTGTACATTCAAAAAACTCAAGGCATGATTATCAGTATAAACAACAAATTCTTTAGGTAACAAGTAGTGCCTCCACTTTTTGAGGGCTTGGACCATAGCATACAATTCCAAATCATAGGAAGAATACTTCCTCTTTGCTTCATTCAACCTCTCATTGAAAAATGCAACCGGTCTGCCTTCTTTGCTCAAAACAACCCCTATTGCTTGATTGCTAGCATCACACTCAATGGTAAATAATTTATCAAAATCAGGGAGCACAAGTATAGGCTATTGTGCTACTCTCATTTTCAGATATTCAAACCCTTTATCAGCCTCATTGGTCCAAGAAAACTTACCTTTGTTACCTCCTTTGATGGTGTCCAAGATTGGTGCACAAATTTGGCTAAAGTTCTAGATGAACTTTCTATAAAAGCTTGCAAGTCCATGGAAGATTCTCACATCTCCCATGGATTTTGGTGTTGTCCAAGTAAGAATAGCATCCACCTTTGAAGGATCCATCTCCAAACTTCCCTTGGAGATGACAAAACCAAGGTAGACTAGTTCTTCCTTCATGAATTCACACTTTTCCATGTTGATCAACAACTTCTCCTCTTGTAACCTCCTTATTACCATGTGAAGGTGCTTCAAATGTTCTTCTTTAGACTTGCTAAACACAAGGATTTCATCTAAATAAACTACAACAAACTTTCCAACGAAAGGTCTCAATACCTCATTCATAAGGCACATAAATGTACTAGGGGCATTTGATAACCCAAAGGGCATCACCAACCACTCATAGAGCCCTTCATTATTCTTAAAAGTTGTCTTCCATTCATCCCCCTCTCTGATCCTTATTTGATGGTACCCACTCTTTAGATCAATCTTGGAAAAACAAGATGCTCTTGATAGACAATCCATGAGGTCCTCCATTCTTGGCATTGGGAACCTATATTTGATTGTGATCCTATAATGGCTCTTGAATCAGTGCAAAGCCTCCAATTCCCATCCTTCCTTGGTGCTAGGATAGTAGGAATAACACATGGGCTCAAACTCTTCCTCACTAGCCCTTTATCCATCAACTCTTGCACTTGTCTTGCAATCTCCTCATTTTGAGCAGGTGTCATCTTGTATGTATCCTTATTGGGAAATGTAGCCCCTAGAATCAGATCAATATGGTGGCTTATATCCCTAATGGGAGGTAGGGAACTAGGTAATTCATTCACCATTATGTTCTTGTACCTTCCCAACAACTCTTGGAATTCCTTTGGTGCATCTTCCTTCTTCTTTGTGGGCAGATCTGCTTCACTTTTTGGCTTCATAATCAAGAAGAATCCTCTTCCTCCTCCTTCCTTCAAGGTCTTCATGAACTCCTTCTCACCCACCATCAAAACACTAGGCCCTTCATGCTTTTCCTTGTCTTCTTCTAGGAGAGGTGAAAGGTTGTAAGTCTTCCCATCCTTCACAATGGAGTATGTGTTCTCTCCCCATCATACTTGGTCTTCCTATCAAACTGCCAAGCCTACCAAAATATATAGTTTAATACTTGTACTCAAAATTTTGTTCATTAGATCTCATACATTATAAGTCATGACATGGATTGCTATTGTAACTTTTTGATTGAATAATTTATTTGTTTTATTTTAGATGTTGTTGTACAAACACCTCTGAATTGAAGGGCAATGATGTCGTGTTTCATCTGCTATACAATCCATGGCTATGATAGAGGAGGTATGAGGAAAATTACTAAATTTCAATTTACATTTGTTGTTATAGATGTTAGTTCTAGTGAAAAATCAAACCATTATTGATTAGGGGTTTTAATTCCTATTTGGACAGTTTATACAGGGCTTGAGCATGCCTGAGCATTGACATGCAAATATTTCCATCGTGGAGAGTGATCATGGGATGGCCATAAGTGATTATTTTGTTAAATATATCATTTTTTATAATGTAATTTCTATATATTAATGTCTTTACTTCTTATTGTAACAGTTAAAACTTCAGTAGGAGCTAAACCATAGGAGGAGCAGCAAGAGCACTCCTCGAGCACATCAAAAATGAGTGATAGAATTATCACCATCAGATCACCAAACAAAG
>VDFB02171852.1:0-10936 GCA_007258455.2 Sequoia sempervirens
TGATCACACATACATCATTCCATGCCATACTCTTCTCCAAAAAATTGAACTTGCATATATATCTTCTGCAACCTTGAATAACCTTCTCTAAGTTGGCTTCAATAAAACATATGCACCTCAAATGTGAAACCACCAAATAGGTTGGCACCAAACACCTCCACAGTGAAAAAAAGTGAGGGCAAACCACATCAAGGGTTAACTAGGACCCAAATCTATACCAATAAACTACACCAGGCTTCCACAAACCATGAATCTTGTTCACAAATATCGCTAACACACCAGGTTGGAAAAGCTGACATTAACACTATTAAGCAACCAAATTCACACTTCACCAAGGCCAAAAACAACCTATGGACCATGTAGCAACATTACACAACACTGTAGAATATTCCAACATCAACAAAATATTCAAAAATACTAGCACAAACATATGACACTGAGAATACTATCATCTTGTGTAACCAGTCAAACTATCATTGAGATACAACTCATGAACCAAGCTTGCAGAATAGCTGAACACTAAACAAACCACAGGAAGGTAGGTACAAGTAATATTAGCACATTCCAAAATCTACAAGATAAGAAACTTCAACATGGAGAAATGCGGACCAATTCCATTTTTCCTAGATATCCCTCTTCACAAGCCAAAGATAGTTCAACATAATATCAAACATATCTTCTATTGTCACATGATCTAGAACCTAAAACTCTAGATGGGTGATCCCACAAAGCTAGTTTACAATTTTTGGGAGATTTTGATTTTTGCTGAAATCACATATTTTTAGAAAATATAATGATTTAATCCTTAAAAAGTTTCATTTAAAGCATTCCAATTGAAAAGGGTTTGATCAAACTACCTTAGATCAAACCCCCTTGGATAGAACCCCGTTAGTTTTAAACCATACCTATAATAGAGTCTTCTTTACACCTATCAAAATGCTGATAAAAAACCACTTTTGATTTACCTTTTGGGAGATCAAATGAATTCATTTAAAACTTATTTTTTGTAAGTATGCAGTCCTAATTATAAGCTTCCCAAAAAGTATAATTTTAAATAAATTTAATTTTATTATTGTATTTATTTTTTATTTCTTTTGAATGTAGGTTTTTCACCAAAAGTCAAGCTCTTTGTTCTGCACATGTGGAAAAATAGAAGCTTATAAAAAAAAAAATTGAAAAATATGAGTGCACCAGATATTGAAGTCCTTGATCCAACAAAAGAAAAATGAATTTTGATACATGCAAAAAAAAATATGTGTTATACAATCTGCCTATGTCTGAATTGTAATTGGTTTGACTTTGAAACTTGATTAAGGGAAAAATATTCAATAAAACACTATGAAACCAATTGGAAGCACTAAATGTCATATTTACAAATCTAAATTTGAAAAAATTATAATTTTATCCTTCATGGAAAAAAAGTTGTGTTATACGGTGAGCGTCACTCCTTAAAAATGGTGTTTACTGAAAAAAACTAGTTTTCGAAGGAGATGGAAAAAGAAGTGCCATCTGATTCCAAAATTTAAAAAAAAAAGTAAATTAGAATCTACAAAAAAAAATGTCACAAATTACTAGTTTGCATCATCTTCAAATTCCTCATGGTTTAGCCGCTATAAGTGCTCGAAAGTGAAGATTTAGTTAGGAAAAAATAGTTCAGTGTCTAGTTTGGCCAAAAATTGTAAACCAGTATTGTGGGATCACCTAGATATAACACCTTCAAAGACCTTTGATCATCACTTTCAAACTGCATAAGCACAACTTCAAGAATGAAGAAATGCAAAGAAAAATACAAAACACTTCCCAGTCACCTTGTATAGTCTTCATGCAAATTTTCTCAAAAGAACTTGGAAACCAAATGACCCTGCTACATCTACAACACTTGCTCAACACCATACACACATTTTCAACATATCCACACTAGAGGTTGGCATCAATGACAACATTGATGACAACATAGTGCAACAAGAAATACATTTTCATTGAAGACCACATCTTGATTGTGAACTAATTTGTTTGTAATCAAATTATGAAATCTAAAGCCATACCATTCTTCTCCATACCCAATAAAGATACACCGCTTGGATTTGAAGTCCAATTTCGTTCACTTGTCCTTTAGAATGTGAATGAAGGATTCACAACCAAAAACTCGTAGATGATTGTAGAAAATTCATCTTCCCAACCATCTCTCCATCAGAGTGTCAACATATAATCAAGATGAAGGTATTTGATTGATCAAATAAACTATTGTATTAACCGCTTCTTCCTAGAATTCTTTGCCCAAACCTACATTAGAGAGCATACTCTAAGCCCTCTCTAGAATCATTTGATTCAACCTCTCAGCTGCACCATTCTCTTGAGGTGTGAATGGTACAAACTTAATGCATTGAATTCCATTATCTTCACAATAACTATCAAAATCCAAAGAACAAAACTCATCCACATTGTCTATTTTTAAACATTTGATTTTTTCCCCATTTGGTTCTCAATAATAGCTTTAAATTTTTTGAATTTGGTAAAAAATTCAAAATTCCTATTGAGCATATAAATCCACACCTTTAAAGTATAATCATCAATAAAAGTGAAAAAATAATTTGATCCTCCATAAGAGGTTACCTCTATAGGATTGAACACATCCGAGCGCACGAGCTCCAAAGGCCTTATCTTTTTGTCATGTTCGGTCTTCGAAAAATTGATCCACCTTTATTTTCCATAAAGTCAATGCTCACATAGGTCCAAATCCACATATTTCAACCTTAGAAGATGATCCCTTTTGAGCAATATTTTGAATCCCTTCTCACTCATGTGCCCGAGTCTTTTATGCCATAGTTTTGCTTCATTGTCCACAACCGCCATCACATCTCCCACTTCAGTGAGACTATCTAGCACATATAAAGTGCCCAATTTTCTCCCTCTGGAAACTATTAATGCCCCTTTGGTCACCTTCCAAGAGTTTGAAGAAAAGGTGATGCTACATCCTTGAGCATCAAGTTATCCAATTGAAGTGTATGTGCAAGATCATCATGGAAAAAATAGGCCCTTAAGTGGCAAAAAAATCAGAAAAATTAGAGTTAGGCAATTTGATATAAAATTTTGAATAATTTATCTATATTATTTCAAAAATATGTAAGAATAGAATCTGTAGCAAATTGAATGTAGTTTTTAAACTACTAGGTTTATTTAAAAAATAAATATATTTGGTGAAATTTGGAAATTTCAATGCAGTAGTACTTAAATTTCAGGAAAAATAAGAAGTAAGTGTCTGTCTAACCACCCTAACTACAACAATATGATAATATTTTTTTATAATATTTTAGATAGAAGTATATGACTCATGACTGGATGTGATGCATATTTGTTTGTAATTTTTTTCCAAGTAAATAATTAATTATGAGTTTTTTATTACAACTTTTAAAAAATATAAAAACTTGTATGTCTAACCACCTTAACTTGGTCAAAACTTCATGAAATTCATTGAAATTAATTTTTTTTTAATCCTATAGTATGTGAAGCATAGAATGTGATGCATGTTTCAGATTCAAAAAATGTGATACCATTTGAAAGCTATAGATGTTTTTCAATCAACCTATCAATCAGGACTTTGGTCATAATTCAAATAGAAAATGAATAATAATTATTTATTAAATTCAAAGTAAAACATAATTTATATTGGTGGAAAGTTGAGAATCTCCTTTAAAAACCCTTTTCATTTCATCAATTTTGGGTAAAAGAAGTCGTATGCCACATGTACCCTAAACACACCCATCATATTGCCACTTTTTGGCCCATCATGATCCTACACATACCCTGAAATCAAATTTCTTTTCAATTCTAAAACATATCTTACATCACACAATAACCATTTATTTCCATTCTTCAACTTCAACATCACATCACCTTTGCCAATGATATTAGATGCCTTGTTATCACCAAGATAAACTTAGATAAACTTTTCCAATTTTTTCTTCTTGATAGTTTTGGAAGGCTTCCCAACATGAGGTTACATGGAATGATGCATCAGAATCCAACACCTATGAATCAGTTGTAACATCACTTATTGACAAGACTAAAACACCTTCATATTTTTTGTATGTGGTGTTAAATTGAAACTTCGCTATCCTTTGATTGATTTTCCTTTTTATATGACTAACAATTCTTTTTCGTATGACCTTTACCACAAAACCAACAACCTCCATTTCTCCCCCCATACATTGATCTTCTCACCAATTTTGACAAATTTTGATATCCTTCTATGGTTATTTTGGCCTCTTTCTTGATGTTGACCTCTATTACCAAATATCAAGGCATCATCAGATGTGATTATTTGATTTTTCCTTTGCATATCTTTGTTAAGAAGAGTTCCAACAACATCATCAAACTTGAGTTTGGTTTTTCTCTAGATACGAAGATGTTGATCACCATCACTACTCCTTCCCAACTATTTGGAAGAGAACACAATAATAAGATGGCTTTGATTTTTCCATCCAAATTAATGTTTATTGGAATCAATTGGCTAATTAGAGTGTTGAATTCATTTAAGCAATTGGAAACGATGCCTCCTTCCTTCATTTTTAGATTATACAAATTTTTCATAAGGTAAACTTTATTCGAAAGTGAGGCCATCTCGTACATATCAATGAGTTTTTCTCAAAATTTTGTTGAGGTCTTTTTTGTTGTAAAGTTGAAGAGGACATTGCTCGATAGTGATAGAATAATTGTTACTCTCGCTTTCTTATCCAATCTCTCCCACTCCTCATCAACCATCGTAGCTAGCTTCTTGGATTTTTTTTCCAACGCGAGTAAGAGATCTCCTCTAATTAGTAATGACTCCATTTACACCTTCCACAATCCAAAATTCTACCCAAAGACTTTCTCAATTTTCTATTTATCTTCTTCCTCCATTTTCCTCAAAAATTACCACAATTTCTTGATCAGCTACTTCACCGAGCTTTGATACCAACTGTTGAACTATTTATAGTAGATAAATAGTATAAAAAATAGTAGAATTAAAACTTAGTAACAAAAATGAGACAAGAACATGAAGACACAAAATTTATAGTGGTTCACCAATTTGGCTACATCCACTTTGAAGCAGTGGAATCTCTTTTATTAACTTTGTTTTACATAAATACAACATCAAACATATTGCTACAACAAGCAAATAACATTATGCCTTACCTATCTAATGAATTTACAAATATCATATGGAATATCAAGGGAAAATGAATGGAGGGAAAAAGAGAAATGGATAAGGATTCCATTTGATTTCACTTATCCAACAGATTTTCTTAGTTTGTGAATTGGCATTCTTGGCAACACAGGTCTGCAATAGTTGAATATATGTAGAGGGGTCTACATGAAGCCTTTTTATACCAAGAATAATGTTCATTGCCTCCTTCAAAGAACCTTCCCTGAAAAGATCTTTGAGCTTGAGTTTGAGATGTGCCATAGATCACATTGTATGTGTTATTTTTTAGTTTGTGCTGAAAATCTATGAAGGAATCATTTATGTATTTTCTTCCTTCCATAATAGTTGTCCTCTAGAATTAAGTTTGTGCATTGTTGAGTGTGGACACAAACAAGTCCATTTCAAGTGATCATGATTCTAAGAAATGTATTCTCCTAAGAAGGTGATCTCAATCTTCTTTTACTAATGTGACATCAAATTCCTTATAAAACCTAATCATTTCTATCTCCAATCTTATTATAGAGGTAGCATGCTCAAACCTTAACAAATAATATTCTTTAAAAATAAGAAATTTTGGTCTTTATAATCTTACATATAATCCATGGCATATTGGGTGTTTCTAATGGTTACACCACCTAATTTGGCCATCTTGTTGTGTGACCATCAACCTAAATTCCTACTTTGGAGGCTAATCTAAGTATCATGCCTAGTTTTCCTTCTATCCACCATTACAAGTAGGAATTCAACTTCATAGGGGTGTTGTTGAGGTGTGTGGTTGTTTAGAGGTCTTCAACCCATTTGATTGGTATGGGATTCTACTATCTAAGCAATTTTATATCTAATTTCTAGAACTAATTCAAGAGAACCATGAAATCCACCACTTGGCCAATTCTCTTGTAGATGGAAAATATTTACTCAGATTTATTGAATGAAGGGTTAGGTATAGCAGAGAAATTTTCAATATGACCTAGTAGATATTGGATATGTAAATTAAAGTAGGCAACTTTCTATTTTAGTTCCTCCTTAATAGCCCCATCCTTATTGATTTTACCTTCCTTGACATAGAAGTGTGTGGCTGCAAAGTTTTAGTGAATTTCATGTTCAATGTTGTGAGTTAGTTTGAGGACATTACTAAGAGTGGTAATTTTTAGTTGGGTGTGCATGAGGATTATCTTCTTTGTGAAAAGAAAAAAAATAGATTAGCTATATCTTGTTATAGCCTATAAGTGTGAGATATTTCTTAAGTACTTGGCAACTACCAAGTTAAAGGAGACTGGACTATCCTATTACTATAATCAGGAGTACTCAATCTGCACACCCTATATTAATGATTTTCTAATGCCTTATTCTATCCAACATGGAAGTGAAATGTATTCTTATCAATCCTAGAATCAATAAAATACACAAGCATTTCTCCATGAACATATTGAGCATGAAATTTTGTAATTTGATATGTTTAATTGACGAGGCTATGATTCATACTATCCATATTCAATGGAATGTGAATGCTTTCACTTTTCAATCCACTTTAAAAAACCATTGATAAAGTATTTCTTTGATTCCTTTAATGCACAAACTTTTGTGATGTAAATGAGCCTAAATATATCTAACAAATGTAGAGCATGTATGCTCTGCCATGAAATGTTTCATTTGATTTTGTAATATGAATTCCAAATGTGCTTTGTATCCTTTAATAGTAACAAATTTAGATGTGTATTTAAAAGGATTAGTGTCATTATCATGTAGCTAGGAAAAGTGTATGCATTTGGATGAAAACTTAAGAAGTCGTTGAAGAATAAGGCTTATGATAAGAAAGGTATAATTTGATAGTTGAGAACATCTCCAAACCAATAATTTGGTAGTTAAGAGCATCTCTAAACAACTTAGATGTCAACCTTTAAAATTTTGGTAAATGAGAGAGATTATATAATTCATCATTGATCACTAGTTCAAAATTTGTGTCTCTTGGGTGAAAATAGAGCTTATGGAAAACTTTTTATTAATTGCACAAAACTGGTTGTTTAATAATTGATAGTGTTTGTGAATTAATAATTTGGACATAAAAGTGGAATTCAAATTAAGGTGATTGAACAAGGAATCAAAACATGTTTTTCACCTTAACATCAATTTTTAGGACTTTCAAATGTATTTTATTGCAAAGACAATAAAAGTGTGAAAATTAAAATGTAAATATTAAATTGCTTGCATTATTTTTTAAAGGACAATTAAAATAATTTTATCAAACTACATAGCAAACTAATTCTTCTTATTGTACCTTGAAATAATTTTAATATTCTCTATCCATAGAAAAAAAAACCAACAAAAATATAAATAAATTGTTTTTAATTTATTTTTACATTTAAAAAAGACATATTCAACTACTCTAATATTAAATAGAAATAAAATATAAAATAAACATAAGAAATTATTAGCCAAAAACCTTATTATTAATCACCCATTAAAGAAAACACTGAAAATAATATTTAAGTAATTTAAATCAAATTAAAATATAACATTATAATATTGTATGGTGAATTTTCACAAATTAATACATAAAAGTTTATCCAAAAGTAGATGTTTATCAATGTTTTCTAATCACATTTTGCATCAAGAAAGAGACATTCTAAAGTTTTACTTGACATCCTATTCAAATTCATCGTTCTATGTTCATAGCAAAGGTGGGGACACAAAGATAAGGATAGCAACAAGCGTTTGGAGGCAATTAAGCATTAGTTCTTACAACTACATAGAGGGGAACTCCACAATGCCAAACAAATACAACTTTTTTTAAAGTTTAAAGTGTAAATACCTTGAGGCAATTAAGCATTAGATCTTATAGCTACATAGAGGGGAACTCCACAATGCCAAATAAATATAATTTTTTTAAAGTTTAAAGTGTAAATACCTTGAATGTTTAAGTACTTTTTGAGTTTCTTTCTGTATTGCTGGATTTTAACTCTCAGGTGGATTATTGTTATTGTGACAATTATGTATGTTGGTATACTTTGTAAGTTGCTTTATGTATCGTTGTACATTATCTCTTAGTTGATTTATTATTATTGTAAAAAATTGTGTATGCTGGTGTACATAATAAGTTGTTGATCTTTGTTGTCTTCCTTTTCTTCACAGTCTTCTTTCTGAACTATTATTTATTCTATTTATAATCTTTTTATAACTTTATTCAATAAAAAAAAAGTTTATCCAAAAGAAAGCTTCCAAACAAATACTACATTAAACCAAAGTCATTAGAACTTTCTATTTGATTTATGCTTACAATAGAAATGTATCACGTCCTTAAGAATATTTTGATCTCTAAAGACATGAATTATATCCATCGAGTGGTGATTGTGAGTTTTGAAACCCAAATATACTAAAGGTATATTTAAAAATATATTTATATTATAATATTATTTTCTAAAAAGTTCCCCCATTCAAAGTGAGGCATACATGCCAAGGAACACAATCACAAATCCCCAAATTAATAAAAAGCTACTACCCTGCTTTTTAACATAAATTTAAATTAAATGAAGATAGTGAAATATACTCACTCACCAAAGCTACTTGGATGAGTGAGATCTATCATCACTCATATAAAAATGATACTCTCTTATTATCTTTCGATCCTCCTATGTACTATCACATGCATGTCTAAATGTTATGTGGACAAATATAGCAATTTGAATGGAATTGTAATACTAAGATTGCACCTCATTTTGTGGTTGCAATGTGTAGTTTTCTGCAAAATCAACCATTGATATAATAGTTCCAATTGGAAAAGAGTCCTTACATGAAGATCTAGATTGTTGATCAATACTTTGAGACTATGACTATGCCTTGCATACTTGTAGAGATTGTCCTTAAAATCTGAAATAAAATCAGCAACTTTGCATTCTTTTGAAACCAACTCACATCTAGAACCTTCACCTCCACTCTACAAAGTATATTTGACTATCTCATATCTCTTTTTCTCAACCAGCTTCTTTCCAAATTCATGTTCGGAACCCTCATGAAAACATTGAACAAACTTGGACAAGCCACCACATTGTGAGCACTTTGCATTTAAACAATCATTTCTATAGAAAAAACAACCATCATCTCTAGAACATAAAAAAAGATCTAACAAGTCCCTTGATGATTTTGGAAGATGCATTGCACCGCACTCCTGCAACATTTCATTGGTATGCAAAATAGAATGGATATAGCATAATAGTTCATGGTACATTGAAAACTCCACATGGTATTTGCAACAACAAGTATTACGAATTTTAAGAGGCATACAATAAAATGGCTTCAAACCTTCAAAAGTCCTTTGCAATATTTCAATATTTGGATGTGTTTCAATAAAAATTTTGAACAACATTGTTTGGCTTGATTCCAAGAAATGTTTAGGATGTGGTGTACGGTCTTGATTTCCAATTCTTAACTTTAAAACATCCTTTGCATTGGGTGATACTCTAGAGTTATCATACCAAAATTGTTGAATTACCTACTTTACATTATCGGTTAGCTTCTTATCAACACGTGGAATCCTCCCGGAAAAAGCCCATGTATCATTTTGAAGAGGATCATCTATTCTTTCTCTTCTTGCAAGTGCTCTATCCAAAGTTTTATGATTTATGTCAAAATCAATACAAGTTTGTCTCATAAAGCGAGCCTTTTCAATTGATGGCTTACTAGGGCGGTTGTAATGACTCTCCGAGCAACTCTCTTATCTTTTTTCTTGTTAGTTTTTCCAATAGACTTGAGAGCATTAAAAAGATTTTTGACAATAATATTATTTTTTTCGGTCTTCTTGTGCACATGAATCTTCAATTTGGCAAGAAAAGGTCTCATCTTTTGCATCTTTAACAATTGTACAAAAAGTTGGCATTGCTCTGTCAATGTCTTATCGCTAAAATATTGCATGAAAAGTCTACTAGCCCACCACCGAATGGTTCGTGTTGACCTCTTGCCTTCAAAATTTTGTTTATAATGTTCTCATCAATTTCAATTAACCATTTAGGGGTTTTGAAGGTCTTGAGTTTGGAATATGTCTTTCTTCCCACACAGGTTCTTCATTTCTCATGTAATTTAATTGAAACATAATTTACACTTAGTTCAATGTGTATGTTCAACATCTTCATTTTCCAACATTTTTCACCTTCAATTTGAATAATTTCATTCCCAATTTCAGCACCATATTGACATCTTGAGAACCAACATTTTGACCTTGAACATTTTCATTATCGAATTCAATTTCATTTCCCAATTTCAGCACCGCCACTCAGCATCTTGAATCCAACATTTTGACCTTGAACATTTTCATTATCAATTTCAATATTTTCATTCCCAATTTGAATATCATGAGTAACACCACCTTCAATTCCAAGCATTTTGATGAATATTTTGGTATCCAATTTAACATTTTTCATTCCCAGTTTCAACATCATGTTCAACATTTTCACCTTCTACATATTCAATTTCCTCTTCACTAGAGACCAAAGGACTCAAAATTCACAATATTTAACATACCTTGTGCTTCTCTTCCTGCATGACCTTCTTTTATCTTTTGTCTATATGCTTCAATTTGTTCTTTTGTAAGGTTTCTCTTATGTTTATACTTCCGACGACTGCTGCTCCCCATTATACCTCATAAAAGATGCTGAAAAATCATAGTTTATGACAAATTTGAGTGGAAGATGCTCCAAAAGTTGATCTTTGTCCCTTCCTCTCTGAAACCGAGTGTTTGTCACTTGCAAAGCCTGCAAAAAG
>VDFB02171853.1:0-27233 GCA_007258455.2 Sequoia sempervirens
ATAGATATATATATATATATATATATATATATATATATATATATTTTGATTAGCTTCAAAGGTTTTTCCATCATTTTGAGAAATGCACATGGAGTCATATGAATCATTGCATAAAGTACTTTCACTATCAAAGAAAATGTAGGCTGGACACAAATCTTTAGAATCATCCATATATGCACATCTCTGGTATTCAAGAGTTAGCAAATCTGAAATTTGCTCACTGTTGAGTGAACATGTTTCTTCTTCCATATCTTATACTATTTCTCCCTCTTCTTGATCTCTATAAGGGCTGAAAATATTTCCTTGCTGTAAATCAAGATTCACATGATTGTCCTCAAACTCCTTTTCATTGTGGCATGATACACAATCCCCTTCTATTTCATCTTCCAATTCATCAACACAACAATTTTCAAGATCATCATAGTTACTCTCTTCACATGCTGATGTACTCTCATCTTTTGTTTCATCCTCATCATGGAGTGGATTCAAAAACACAAAGAAATCATTCTATGGCACATCTTGGCAAGTTGTCACTTGAGATCCTTCTAGTACTTGATCATACAATGGTTTTGAAAAAAATTCAAAACTACTTTCAAGTGTGCAATCTTCTTGTTCATCAATCATGTCCTCACGGTTATCAGCTACAGATGAATATGCCATGTGTTCTTTGTCAAGTGGATTTGCTTCTTCATTGACCTCTTCTACATTTTCTTCATCTTGACTCTCATAAAAGCTATCTTCCATGAACTCTTCTTTATTATTAATTGTGTCACCATGGCATTGATCTGAAAATGTAGGTGTTATTTGTTCATCTTCACTTACTTTATCACCAATGTATTCCTCATGAAGTGTATCTTCAAGAACATCCTCATCATTGCAGTCCTCATCCAAGATGTAAGATTGATCTTGCACATCATCATCATCTTCCAAATTTGAATAATTGTCATTGGAAATCTTAATTGCACACATTTCCTTTGTTTGTTGTATTATTTGATCATCAATGATATCACTATTAGATTCATTGTTGGTAGTGTCCATATTCCTTGTCCTCTGCATGGCATCAATAAATTTATTTACTTGGTCAAAGACACGTTGTTTTGATGACTCTGGCCAATAAATTAATTCAGGGTTCCATGCTCTTACAAACTGTACAACAAATAGGGCCCTTGTAGGCCCATAATGAGAAGGTATTTGCATAAAGATATTTGTCATCCTATTGTATAGAGAGTATTTATCTTCTCCTTCATATCTCCTTATGTCAAGAAATGCATCAAAGAGGGAAATTCCACATTCTGATTCTGCGATGGAGTCTTCACTTTGAGTATGTACATACTCATCTTCTTCCTCCTCAAGCTGCTAATTTTGACATGTATTTTCAAAAGAGTCCATATTTGTCTGCATTGATTGATCAATTTCTACATATTCACCAATGACATGATTGGCACCATCCTCATACCTCTTCTTATCATTTTTTTCAATTAGCACATCTACTTGGTCAAAAGTGACTGGTTTTACTGACTTTGGCCAATGAATTGAATTAGGCCAATATACTTTCATGAACTGTTCAATAAACATGGATGTGTTGGGCCTATAATTAATAGGTATTTGTATACAAATTTTTGCCATTTTGTTGAAGAGAGAGTGTCCAGATTCTCCATTATGTCTCCTTATGCCATAAAATTCTTTTAAAAGACTGTGACTTGTCTTTTGAAGATGGATAGAAGGTTTCACATCAAGTGCAAATTGATGATAACAGATATAGGTTGGACTGCGGTGTGTAGGATATTGAGGTGGGTGGGCTGGGACAATGAGGCCTTTTAAACTTTGAAGACAACCCATTTTGACTAGAAATTGTATTGCTCCAAGTATTTTTCATCAAGTTTTTTCTAGAGTCACCACCTACTTTTCCAAAAGTAGGAAAATGATTCTTTAGAAATTATTTTTGATTTTCCCTAGCGGAATCTCCTCACTCCAGATGTGAAATTTATACTGACTCTTTAAATGGAAAGGCTGGAACCGATTTTTTTAAAGTTTGTCCTCAACAAAGTCGCCAAATTTTTAGCTCTCAAAAACATAGGTGAAATACCTCAAGAGGTTGCCAAACTCTTGGTACGTTTTAGGGTAACAGACAAGGCCAAAAGGTTTAGAACTTCTTCTCTTCAGTTGCTGCCAAACCTAGGCAGGTATACCTGTGTGAATGAGGCAGACTTAAATTTATGTGATTTGATTGACTTGATGGATCTATTACAATGGCACAAAGTGTAATAGACAAAAGCTTGCTAACTACTCCTACTGAAATGTGAGATGTGAATGTTTGAATAATATTTTATAAAATTCTAAAATGGAATTGGTGTGACCAGTGCCTACTTTTTTTGGGCTAATGGAGTCAAGAGGTAAATGATATGTGTTTCCCTTTTTTGGATTAACTCTAGCTGCTAGGCACTTTCAGAATGAGGTTCTATGACTGGCATAAAACTTCACTAAATTTATGACTTGCATAAATTGTGCTGGAATATTTTCTTACCAGGTTCTTCTTCAATTATCCAAAAGAAATCTTTAAATCACTGTGATTCATCCAAAATAATTTAAATCTAACTTGCAGACACCAATTGATTAATTCACACAAAATGGGAATACATTTTGATAAATAAGAAATATACTTGATATACTGATTTAAATGATTAAAAGACCTCAAGTTGGAGACAACCAGATAAATATGTAAATAATTGCATCACAACAATTGAACACCAAGAAAGGACTTCACCAAATTTATGCATTCCTTTCCACTGTATAATTTGAAAAGATTTTACAATATACAACATGATGTTTTATTTCGGAAATAGTTCACCCTATCCAACTACCTAATCTACTGATTCTTTCTCCTAAATCTAATCCCCTGATCATTTTATTTCATCTCATATATATACATTATATTAGGGTTATGACTCTTCTCAGCATCTGTCTGGTACAACTCTTCCTTTCGGTGCAACACTTCGAAAAAATAAAATATTTAATTAGTTTCCTTTCAAAAAATTAAATATTTTAATCTTCATTATCTTCGTCTCTGTGAAAATCATCTCGCAATAAATTTAAATTCCTTTGCTGGTGATCTTCACTTTTTTCACCCCAAAAAGTAGTTACCTGCTTTATAACTCCTTTGGTAAAAAATATCTCGTGTGATTGAAATATTTTATCCAATTTAATTGATCATTCGTTAGGGTAAATAATTACCTGTTATTTAATCTTTCCGATGAATTTATTTCCCCTCGCTGAATTTCTCATTTAACAAATTAAGTAAAATGATCAACTATTACTTGACTTCTTTGGTAGAAATGTAATTACCCATTTTACCATTTATTTTCTTCTTCAATTTTCCGGTGAAATATTTAACCCCCAGATAAAATGTAATTATATTTTACACTATTGAGTGTAAAGCTTTATCATTCATGTTCTATCTCAATAAATACCATTTTGTTTTATTTCTCCATTCCATATTGCATTTTATCGAACAAAATACTCCAATAATGTTTTCTTCCCATGTATTAGATAATCAGAGTGACTTGAGGAAATTTTTTATTTCTTCCACCGATTGTATAATGTCTTCCCGATGAAACTTCCATCATCATGACAAACACACTCGATATAACTTTTAAAAAATTCACTCCAATCACCTTACTCTTGCCGATGCATTTAGGTTTTCTTCTCGCGGGATATGGAATATGTCTGGTAACTCTTTCACTGTATTAATGATCACTCTCCATGCACAACACATTTATGCAACTCTCCATTCTTTCCACTTCGGTATGTGTTGAATTGGTTCTTTCAATGGTTCAAGCTTATCTTTGGGCATTTGAGTTTGCACAATAATTCGCTATCCTATTATCTCACTGAATTTGTTTGTCTTGAGTATATTGGTCCATGCACTCATCAAGATTCAGTTAATCTTCATTAATATTAGGAATATATATCAGGTGGTACTTCATGCATTTGTACACTCAAAATATGTTGAATGGCCCTTAAACTCTCGAGCACCTACATTTTCTTTGTCTTAAGTATGTTTTTCTATTCATATTCTCCATATTCACATTGTTAATCTTTTAAAGAAAAGTCTGGTGAGAAGTACTTGATGTAATTATTATCGGGAACTTCATTAGGAAACTCTATATCAAGAAGTACCCCAGTTTCTATTGCCCAACAACGAGCAACATTTCTTTGTGTAACTTCCTCCACCAACAAGTGAATCAGCTCCACACTGTTCCTTTGGAACTTCTTTATGTTGTCCATCACAAATGAGGCTCTATGCATTGTCTTCGGTCCTTACTGACAACAAGGTCCTGGAGAAAATTGCTCGGCCTTTGGAATATACATTTTTTTTAAGATGGACGAACCTTCTCCATGCATGGTGGACTATATCCTTTTGTTGTATGTGCCTCATTCCTGATAACTATAGATTTACAATCAATTCCAATGTCTCGTCCACTACGCCTAAATAGTTATGATTACTTCACCTCTTCTTGAGCTATGTTTATATTTGATAACTTATATTGCCTTGTTGCTTATTTTGATATTACCATCTGGTTGCTGCTATATACCAAAACTTGAATCTATAGCAATTTCTCCATTCTCCATACTTTTGATTTCCAGAGCTCATTGATGAAAAAGTCCTTCCTCTACCCCTAGTTTTGGTGTCTTGACTTGAAAATGCGGCAGGTGATAAACTTGTACACATAACATAATGTATTTTCTTATGTAATTCAATGGGATCACTACCAACGATGATTCCGTGATGGTTTGCACTCCACAATTTTGAGTTGTGTGTTATTACTAACTCTGCTCGGTCATTCTCACCTTTGTTTATAGTCATTTAACAGACACATTCATACAACTATCCATATTCTGAACTTCTCCTTGGCATATTTGAAATACGTTCCCTCAATAGCTAAGATATCTTTCTCAATGTGATGAATGCCCTCCTTATTTTGCAATGACCCGTCCCTTGTGAAATAAGTGACAACATTAGGGAAGCAACTTTCAATGTTATTTTCATTCACTAGCCCCAAAGAAATTTCCTTATTGAATTCTCCACTAGTCATGATAGCATTACTGTCATGTAGAAGCATTGATTCCATAATTTGAAAAGTTTTTCTTAGTTCATCACTTTAGAGAGGCTTTGAGTTATGATTTTATATGTTAAGGTATTCAGAGTAAGGCCCTTGTCCACCTTTTCATTTCCCCATCATTTCATGTAGTAACTCTTTTGCCTCCTATTTTTATGTATTCTGATTTTGTTGTTTGAGTTACTAATCTCATTGACTTTGTAGATGAGATTTCTTCCTTACATTCGATAATAAGAAGGTGGACATGTTATCTTTTTCCAACAAAGCAATATCCTATCCATCTGTATCCCAAATAATTGTTGTAACTTTCTCTTTTATGTACTCAATAGAAGATTTAAGTTCTCCACAAGTTACTGTATTCTCTTTGAAAAGTGCCAAGGATATATTTCAGCTGTGCACTAAATGAAGTTCTCTAGTGTCACCCACCACTTGCCGTTTTATAATTTTTCCTCCTTTTTTTATCAAACCACTCATTTACTTCATTGAATCACTTATCTTAAGCATTTGAGTAAATTCTCCAAATATACTCTTGAGTAAGAGAAAAAAAAATCAGATTATCCATCATTGGAACCTAAAATTTAACCTAAAATTTGCATAAATTTTAGGTTCCAATAGGAAATGAGTTGATAAATGAAACTATTAGAGATTTATAGGAGACAACCCCTGGTGTCACCTCTGATGAGTCTTTAGCACTGATTGAGAACTTAAAGTTTGTAGCTGATTTTGTCAAGGAATACACCTCTAATCTTAAGGTATAGACTATGAAAGAGATGGAGTCAAGTCTTCTTGAGAAAATATTTTTGATTCTACAAGATAAGCATGTAATTGCACATGATAGAGTATTGCAAAGGTTGAAAGAGGTAAGAGACTATGATGAGGAAGCTCGTTTATGATTTTTTTATTGCATGTGGTGGCCTGATGTCACTCGAGGTATCAAGGACTTAATGGACTCAATAGAGTCTTAGCTTGTTGATGCCTCCAGAGATTACAAGGCTGCAGATGATAGAAACTACATTGGTTGGACTTCTATTGCAGACCTTCAGAACAAGTTCTTCATTCTGCAAAGGTAAAAAGAAGATGCTATAAGGTGATTTGGTCAACTTGGAGATCTGGTAATGTCCAAACATATATCTATATCAAGTTCCTTGGTAGATGCAAAAAAATTGGAGAAGATGAGCATCAATCCTTCCACTCTGGAAGGAGAAGAGTGTCTATTAGAACTAGAATCACTGAATAAAACTCTTACTAGAGCAAAAGGGATTTGGCATGATGGCAAGCCTGCTTGGGAAGCAATTCTTAAGGAGTTACAAGGTGCCCCTAGCTCTTGATTAAAAGTCTCTATTTTACCCCTTGTCCTTGATGTCAAAGGGGGAGAAGGTTTTATAGGGAGAAGGTTCTATGTTTTGGTTTTAAAAACAATTTTGTGTTCTTGTATATTTGAAAGGGGAGTTGAATAAGATTTTGGTTTTGAAGTTGAATGAGTTGATATCGCACAATTTTGTTTTGAAGTAAGCTTCATTTTTGGCACATGTTGCCATCAATGACAAAGGGGGAGATTGTTGGAAGAATGAAGGAGACCTCCGGTTTTGTTATTTTTGTTGTCATTGATGCCAACATTGTTTGGTGTCTAATTTTCTGCTCATTCGGTAAATTGTGTTTTTGATTTGGTAATTTGGTCTGGAATCACTTTGGGTAGAATATCGGCTCATATGATTTTGGTATGTTATTCAGGATTGATAGATGTAGTTGTGGTCAAGGATTCAACAATTTTGGTTGAATAAGTTGAAAATGGTAGATGATAGTTGTTCGACTTATAGTTTTTGGCATGATCTTCATCTGGCCAACTTAATCAAGCGGTATACATTTCATGGATGCTTAATGTGCTTGTGTTTTGGTCCGAGCTGACCTATCTTATGCTTGGAATGTTTTGTTTTAAGTGTCAAATATGTTTTTGTTTTGAAGCTGACAAGACATTTTGAGTTATGTATGCTTACATCCAATTAGGTCGACCTAATTGATGTATGAAGATGTAATTGTGTGTGTGTGTGTGTGTATATGGAACATCCATATATTGCTCATAGATATAGAGAAAGTGTATGATAGTGCGAATATATGTGAAAATGTGATATTGTGAAGATGTTGATTGTTGTTATGTTCCTGCAAACTGGTGCAAAAAAAAATTTCCAAAGCTTAATTGGAACTATACTTAGCACACAAAAGGTGCATTTCATCAGTTCACTTTTTGGCAGTGAGCCACTCTTTTGTAATCTTTTTCAAGTTGTGAGCCTCTTAAGGACAGTGTGTCGTGGTAGTGAACCATGTAATATTTTATGATTGGTAATAATATATTGTGAGTTAATCCTCATCGTGGTTTTTCTTGCTTTGGGTATACCACGTAAAAATTTTGGTGTCTATGAGTTGTATGATGTTATGATCTCTTTCATGTTTTTACTTACTGTTGCTACTAGATATGCTTTAATAATTGAATGGTTATTAATCAAATGGTTTTGTAGAATAATGATTCACCCCCCCTCTCAGTATTTTGCGTGTTCAACAAATTTGATGAGTTTTGTAACCATGCAGGTATTGTTTGGAAAAAGACTACTCCTTATACACCCCAACAAAATGGGGTAGTAGAAAGATTGAAATAAAACTTGATGGAAAGAGCTAGGAGCGTGTTCAGTGGTGCTAAGCTTGATAGATGATTTTGGGTAGAAGCTGTAACTATTGCATGTTATTTGATTAATAGATCTCCTCATTTAGCTCTTGTTGATAAAACTCCTTATGAAGTGTGGATAGGTAGAAAGCATTTTGTTTCACATTTAAGGGTCTTTGGTTATGAGGCTTTTGTTCATGTGACTCAAGAGAAGCGATCTAAATTAGATCCAAAAGCACATAAGCGCATCTTTGTTGGTTAGGATGAGAATGTAAAAGGTTATAAGCTTTGAAATCCACTAACTCGTAAAATGGTTTGCTCTAGAGATGTTATTTTCAAGGAGTTTAGAGCTTACTCAGGTGAAGAACAACCAAAGGAGAAAGACAAGACAAAAAATAGTACACTTTAAGATAAAGATAGAAAAGCAAGAAGATGCACATGTGGAAAACAACCAAATGGATTAGAGGATGGAGAAGAAGAAGAGGGTTCAGAGCGTTCAAATTATGTGCAAGATGAACATATAGAAGAATAAGAACAACAAGAGCCCCTTACTCCTACCTTGAGAAGATCCACAAGGCAACATAATCTAGTTAACAAGTATAGCCCATCAGATTACTGTTGTGTATTTGTTTTGTTGAGGATTGACGATGAACGTAGATATTTCAAGGAGGCTCTCTCTTTAGAGGAAAGTAAGTCTTGGATGCAAGCCATGTAGGAGGATATGATGGCTTTGGATAGTTGTGATACCTGAGATATTGTTAGTTTTCCCAAAGGAAGGAAACTCATTGGTTGAAAGAGGGTATTTAAAAATAAATTTGGTGTAGATGGTCGATTAGAGTAGTATGAGGCCAAATTGGTGGCCAAGGGCTACCCCCAAAGAGAGGGAGTTGATTTTAGTGAAATTTTCTCTCACGTTGCTAAGTTAACTTCTATTAGATTCCTATTATCTATTGTTGTTGCTTATGACTTTGAAATAGAGCAAATGGATGTTAAAGCTGCTTTCTTGCATGGGGATCTTGAGGAGGAAATTTATATGTGTAGCTTAACAATTTGTTGTGAAAGGAAAAGAACACTTGGATTGTAGGTTAAAGAGATCTTTGTATGGTTTAAAAAAATCACCCAAGATGTGGTACCTGAATTTTGATGCTTTTGAATTGAAGTCGAGTTTTGTTAGAAGCGAAGATGATCATTGTGTTTACATTAAGGTTATTTATGATTAGATACTAATCATTGTCTTGTATGTTGATGACATGTTGTTTATTGGTAACATCAGGTTGATGATTAGGTAGCTTAAGAATCAAATTTTTGGCATGTTTGATATGAAGGATTTGGGGGTTGCTAAATATATCCTTGGGATGGAGATTAGTAGGGATTGAATTCACAGATATATTTGGTTAAGTCAGAGTAAGTATGTTGATACCATTTTGTAGATGTTTAATATGCATGACTGTAAACCAATAAATATTCCATTTTTGTTAGTACTAAGTTGGGTTTAGAAATATGCCCTAATTTTGATGATGATTTTGAAGAGATGTCTAAAGTTCCTTATGATAGTGTCATTGGTAGTTTGATGTATGCAATGATTTACATTAGACCAGATATAGCCCAAGCAGTGGAAGTTTTAAGCAGGTTTATCTCTAACGTTGGTAGAGAGCATTGGACTTTTGTTACGAGGGTGTTTAGATATTTGTGTAGTAGCTCTGATTATTGTTTGTTTTATCATGGTACTAATGATGTGGTTAATTCATTAGACATGCATGGTTTTGTTGATGTAGATTGGGCAGGTGACTTAGACAATCAAAGGTCCACTAGTGGTCATTTTTTTACTTTGTTTGGAGGTGGAATGAGTTGGATGAATAAAATATAACCTACAGTTGCATTGTCCACCATAGAAGTAAAGTATATGGCTCCTACACATGCCTCTAAGGAGGAATTTTGGTTACAAATACTTGGTAATGGCATTGGTTTTGATTGTAGGATAGTGAGGATTGGATGTGACAGTCAAAGTGTCATATGTTTGACCAAAAATCCTATGTATCATCCTCGTACTAAACATGTTGATGTTCGGTATCACTTTGTGCGAGAGATGGTTGAGAATGGTAAGGTCTTGATTAAGAATGTTGAGATTTTGTCTAATGTTATAGATTCTCTCATGAAGCTAATGACCATAGATGATTTCTCTTGGTGCAAGAAGGAAAAGGGCCTTGATCACTGTACTTAATTAAGTTTTTTTTATGTATCTCATGGATGTAATTGCAATATATAATATCAAGTGGGAGAATGTTAGGATAGGTAACATTATAAATGCTATCCTAAGTTGATTTTATGTGTATCCATGTTCTTTGGAAAGTGTCCTAGAGGACATGAGAGGAAAAATATTTATTATTTATTTTCCTATGATAAATTGTCATTGTATTCATAGAGGTTGGTGCAGGAGCACCTTGCTCACTAGATGCCTTTAATTGGAAAATTTGTAAAAATTGAAGGTTCAAAGGAGAAATCATTATAAAAGGTCTTGGGAGGTCAAAATTAATGTATTCGAAGTCTCAAAATAGGTCTCTAGGTGGTCTAGGGTGTAAACAAATGCAAAAAATGTTTATTTGGTGAAAAAGATGTAAAAAGTGCAAAGTTGAAAAACTTGCAAAATGTAAACAAAACCAAGAATGTGAAGGGTCATCTCATTGTAAGAGGTAGTCAATCAGTTGAAGATGAAGGTACAATCAGTCTACATGATGTAAGCATCTATTTAAGGCTTGGGGAAGGTGAGCAAGTGGTCATTCATTGTATTCTTGAAGAGTAACTAATAATAAGAGTACCTTGTTCTTGAAATTTTGTGTTATCTTTATGTTGTTTACTAATTTATTAGGACTATATAGTAATATCAGACTTAGATCTTCATTTGTCTTGGTAGTATAGGGAAGTAGATTTCATTCAAAACAATTTTGAAGGAATTTGAATAGTAAAACATTTGCTTGAGTCAATTTCTACATACTGGTCTATAAACCCTCATAACAGGGTTTGAGAGTTTAGACAGTAAATAATGTCTACCCCACCGAATTAGGTAGTGTAGATTGGTGGGGTAGGATAGTTTTGGATGTTTTAGGTTGTGTGTATGTTGAATAATGTAGGGGAAATCAAGGAACAAGCGTTTGGTTGTTCTATCTGGACATACAAAGTTTTCCAATGTAAATGGATGGCTACAAGTTGGTAATTCAAGAAAGATCATTCAATGAGGTTGTAAGATAATTTTTAGAGAATATCCAAACATAAACCCACATGATTGAAGAGATGGGAAGAGGATTTAAGGTTTGCAATAGTCTTTTTCATTAAACCCTCATTCTAAATAAGCATTAAGGAACTTTGTAGCAAGGGTTTTATTGTTCAGTGTAATTTTGAGTATCTCTATTCCTGAGAGTAGAAGAATCTTGAGTTTTGTGATTGGATAAAGGACTATTTCAAGCCATTTGGTGTTTTGGTGGTGTTTTAAGACAACTTCCTTTGATAAAATAGCCTAATTGGGGCTCCTTACTAGTGGACAGTGTATTGATTCTCTTACATTTTTCAAAACTAGCAATATTGCTCTTGTAGTATGTTATAGTGGACTAAAATGGGTTCCTAAAGCTATGTTTGGTTTAAAAGAGATTAAACATTGGTTGTTTGGTGTACCCATTTTTGTGATGTTGTACTACTAGGGTATTGAGTTTATCACTGCAAGAATGTGTAATTTAGTGAATGCAGATATCTAAGTGGTTTCTTTGTATTGTAACTGATCAATTAATGTTGGTAAGGTTGTTTCTAAGGTTTGGAAGAGGTCTGGGTGTAGTATTTGTGGAGTTGGTATGTTTGAGCAAGGTGGTTCCTATGTGCAAGAATGATGTTTTGACTACAAAAGATAGGAGAGTTGATGGTTTTGTATTGGAAAGTGTGTGTACAGGTTTATGTCTGACAAAAGTTGATGTTTTAAGATGTTTTATAAAGGTTGTGGGTCTTAGTTCCATAAATGATGTCTCTATACCTTGAGTTTCTTGAGGAGTTTTGGAACAAGTTGGATAGGTTGAATGAATTGGTGAAGTCAGATTTGTTTGATCAGGTTTTTGTTTCAAATCAATCAATTTGATATTGGTGAAGTTGTATTTGAATTCTAATAAAGGTCTAGATTGATGAAGTGGTGATTTGGTTTATTGGTGCTTTGTGATTTTCAAGTGAAATGATGTGATTTTGAGGAAAAGATAAAGGAATTTTTGGGTGTTGTATTTGATTTTCTTAGTTTGAGTTTGGGTCTGAAGAACCCTTGATGGTTTGTGGTTTTTGGTAGATTCTCTTGCATCAGAGGTGGACCCATTACAGTGATGGTTATAAAGCATCCTGAGAGAATATTCATTTTGGGCACCCACTTTCTAGGTGGGGAATGATGAAGGTCATTGCAATCCTCATCATTTAATTATAAATGTCAATCCAAGGCGGTGTCCATGGAAATATGCAAGAGGGAGAAGAAATCGTTTGCATGACATTCTTTTTTATAAACAAAATTGAAAGGCAATGCATGAAAGAAATTGTTGGAAACAAATCTAATTTAAGAGCTAGTAAATGAAAGTGTTGGAATGAAATCTATCTTAAGAAGCATTCAAAGGGAAATTCTAGAAATGTAAATAACAAGGAATGGAAAGATTGCTGGAAAATAAACTATGAAATGAAAACTACAAACAACTACACTATTGCTGCTAAAAAATGAACTCTATTATTTTATAAACTCTTCCCCATTTGATTGCTTGATTACAATGAATTTGTAGAATTATGAAAGATGAGCCTTATAGTTGTGCAACAACTTGCTAGAACATAGGAACATGTGTTGAGGGAAAAAGATAAGTCTTTTCTTCATCTTGCTAAGTCAATCTTCTTTGGTCATCCAAAACAAATATGCCTATTTTGTAGCCCCTAAACAAGCTCCAAAAAGAAATTTGAATACTAAAAAAGTCATGCATTTCCCTTGTTTATCATTAAAGCTCATAAAACAACTCCTAGATGCTTGCAAAAAGGTTCAAACTGCCCAAAACTATCTCCTAGATATGCTCCATTTGTTTGCACAACCCAACAACCTGCCTTAGATGCTTTGAATTTCCCCTAGATGCTCTCAAATTTTGTCCCTTAACTACTCATAGAAGCCCAAACTACTCAACCTCTTCATAAATGCTATCATACTTATCCTTCACTTAGATCCTTCTTTAACTCCAGAAATTCTAGAGCATGAAAGCAAAGTTTCAAAGCATCAGACTGGTGAAGTTTTCTCTCAAACCATGAACTGAGTTTTTCGTGAAATTTAATAGGTTTTTTTGCCTTCTTGTCTCCTAATTTCTATCCAAAAAACTCAAGAACCTAGATCGTAATTTTCAAGATATGATAAAATCTTGTTTGCTCCAATTGAAAATCTCTTACTTTCCTCATCATGCTCAGTCTTGATAAACTTCATAATTAAGCAAAATACATGCTTTTATTTAGCTAATAGATGAGACATTTTTTTGTCTCATCATCTCCCCCACCTAAAATGTTGCAAATCTTCCTGCAACTTATAGTGAGCTTCGAGAGCCAATTTTTTCACTTTTATTGCAATTGCTTTTCTAGAGATGCTTCTAAAGATATTTTGATACTCCAGAGCTATCTAGAGCTTGTTTTCTTTTCTTCATGGTCAATTCTGAGAGATCGAGAATGTCTTCAAATGCTAAAATAAATTTTCAAAAGCTCTTGGGAGTAGCAACTTTTATAGAGAAATGCATTTTTTTGAACTTTAGAGAAGAAGACATAGCATGTGTTAAGCACTTATTTGTAGAAAATAAACCTACTCTATCCTACTCTACTTATTGATGTAGAGATAGGTTATACAAAACCATTAACTGGTTGTGGAAAATAACATCCTTTCTCAAAGGATGGATCCATGCATTCAAATTTTTGAAAAAAGAGAAAAACCATGAGAAGAAGATGGCTAAATATTTGAACTATGATGCTCCTCCTTCCTTTGAAATGGTAGCCTTCTCCATAATTTTTGATTCTAGTATATGCATGGGCTAATTAGAAAGATCTTGCAATCCTTCCTTACATTATGTTCCATGCATGACTCGATGCAACTCCTTGTCTTTCAAATATCTGATCGGGAAACCTTCCTTGGACTTTGAAGGTGTCCAAACAATAATCTTTTGCTTGTTGGGGCTTGAAGTCATGGTCCTCTAGTTGAGGAGATTGCACAAGAGCTATCACCTTTGCATGCAAAAACCTCTTACTTTAGATATGTTGTTTGGAGGGGGGGTTCTAAAATAATAAAACAGGAAATTTATAAAAGAATAAACCTAAAAATCTTGTCAAACTATTTTTTCTTTTGACCTGTTGTCACCAGATCATCAACAACTCCCTAATGACACCTTTCCCTAGAAACGACGCCAAAAATGACAAAGGTCATTGCAATCCTCATCATTTAATTATAAATTTCAATCTAGGGCGGTGTCCATGGCAATATGCAAGAGGGAGAAGAAATCATTTGCATAACATTCTTTTTTTACAAACAAAATTGAAAGACAATGCATGAAAGAAATTACTGGAAACAAATCTAATCTAAGAGCTGGTAAATGAAAGTGTTGGAATTAAATTTATCCTAAGAAACTTGTAAAAGGAAATATTGGAAATTTAATTGCTGCTAAGAAATAAAACTACAAAGAGAATTTCTAGAAATGTAAATAACAAGGAATGGAAAGATTTCTGGAAAATAAACTATGAAATAAAAACTACAAACAACTACACTACTGTTGCTAAAAACTAAACTCTATTATTTTATAAAACTCTTCCCCATTTGATTCCTTGATTGTAATGAATTTATAAAATTTTGAAAGATGAGCCTTATAGCTATGCAACAACTTACTAGAAGATAGGAACATGTGTTGAGGGAAAAAGACAAGTCTTTTCTTCATCTTGTTGATTCAATCTTCTTTGGTTGTCCAAAACAAATATGCCTATTTTGTAGCCCCTAAACAAGCTCCAAAAAGACATTTGAATGCTGAAAAATTCATGCCTTTTGCTTATTTATCATTACATCTCATAAAACAACTTCTAGATGCTTGTAAAAAGGTTCAAACTTCCCAAAACTATCTCCTAGATATGCTCCATTTGTTTGCACAACCCAACAACCTGCCTTAGATGCTTTGAATTTTCCCCTAGATGTTCTCAATTTCTTCCCCTTAACTGCTCATAGAATCCCAAATTGCTCAACCTCTTCATAAATGCTATCATACTTATCCTTTACTTAGATTCTTCTTTAGCTCTGAAAATTTCGGAGCATGAAAGAAAATTTTTGGAGCATTGGACTGGTGAAGTTTTCTCTCAAACCACAAACTGGTTTTTGTGAAATTTAATGGGTTTTTTTGCCTTCTTGTCTCCTAATTTCTATCCAAAAATCTAAAGAACCCAAATCATAATTTTCAAGATATGATGAAATATTGACTGCTCCAACTGAAAATCTCTTACTTTCCTCATCATGCTCAGTCTTGATAAACTTCATAATTAAGCAAAATACATGTTTTTATTTAGCTAATAGATGAGACCTTTTTTTGTCTCATCAGGGAACACCCAGAAGTGCATGATCTTGCATGTTCATTTGCATGTTGTGCATGTTATCCCGGGTTGGGCATCCAAGTTTGCATGTTCTGGGTATGAGACAATAGAGGTGTCAAAGAGTAATCAAGATTGACCAATTTTGACTGGCTATGGGCTAGGCACCCATGTGAAGGTCCATGTGAGAATTTAATAATTTTCACCATGTTTATGAGCTATCCACTAAGAGGGGTGTGGGTTTTCTAGGTGGTTTCATAAGTTTGTTTGTAGGTTGTCAAAGCAATGAAGTGCTACCAAGATTTAGAGAGGATTATTGTATTGTTGTACTTCATTTGAAGATTAATACAAGCATTGCATCTGTTTGGGTGTGGAGTTTTTTCCCGCAAGGGTTTCTCCACATATATCTTGTGTCACTTGTGATTCTCAACTTGTGGTATTGTTATTTTTCTTTCATTATTGGAATTGTTAATAACATAACACATTATTGGTAATCTTGAATATATAATTTCATATTTATAAAAACATTCTTAAGTTCATATTCGTTGAAAGTTTCACCTTGATTATCTAACAAAGGGGTCATCAATTAGATAAATCATAGGGTTAATTCTACCAATTTTGACACTATACATGACCTTTTAACAAAATAAAATCCATTAGGTTCAAATGCAACAATGTGAAATTAGGAAGGAAGATAAACAACTGATCTTAAGTATTCTTTCTCAGCTTGGTCCTAATTATCATGTATTTTTTTTACATTCTATATTACAAAATGTGCACAAGGTTCCACCTATAAAATTCATCCTCTAGATTAATTTGTTGCAAAAATCACTAGGGAGAAAGATAAATTGGTTAAAGTCGATATAATTAAACCCTTAAAGCCACATGCCTTGGCTATAAATCAAAGCATAAAATAAAAAAGGGTTATCAAATACGATAAGAAACAAAATAACCAAGGAGAGAAGGAGAAAGATTATAAACATGTTTGATTGAGGGTAGTCCAAGGATGTTCTAGAGGTGATAGAACTGAGAAAAAACAAAAATCCAAATTTTTGGATTTTTAGATATTTCCTAGGTTCTAGTAAATTGCATTTTTGGAGGTCTTCGGAGCAGAATTTGGGTTCGAAACTTGCATTAGTCCCTTAAAAAAATTTGGCATTCCATTTTCAAGGGCTGAGTTAGTCCTTTTGGATACCTTTCCAACTATGCAAACAGATTTGAATTCTGAGCACCGAGTAGAAAGTTAGGACTCCACCAAATTGTTTCCTAGTTTTTTTTGAAATTTCATAGTTGTTTTGTATTTGTTTCTTGAAAAGATTGCTCATTTCAAACTTGTTGGAGTCTAGATATTGTTGGGATTCCAGATAGTTGTATAAAACTCTATTTTGGATAAGTTAAATGAAATTTTGGATGCAAACAACTCATTGATACGAGTTATGCAAATTTTCCAATTGTCTACAATATTTGTAGGTTCCAACTTACCTAATATTGTAATTATGAATTCTCTGTTGAATTCAGATCATTGGTATCAGAGTGAGTACAGTCCTATATGTAACATCACACATGGTTTGGTTATAAAAGGTGGGGATTGGAGACACATAATCCATCCGACTACCTCCCTTTGAAATGTAATCAAACAAAGATGTCAAAACTAGAAAAAGCACACCCTATCAAAATCATGGTGGATGAAGCCCTGGACAAATACAGGGAAGAAATGGTGAGTCAATTCTCTCAAATCCTTCAATATGCTCAATAATCAAATGCAAACCCTAAACCATTTAGCAACCACACCCCATTCAAAGTGCAGGTGAATTTTGATATTCCAATTTTTGAAGGAAAAATTGATGTAGATGCTATGGACGATTGGTTAACCAAATCAAAGAGATATTTTTTTGTGAATAAATTTTCCAGTGTTGAGAAGATAAAATTTTCTCTCCTCAAAGTTGAAGCTCATGTGATTCTAGTGTGGGATGGTGAACTTACCTCAAGAAGGAATGAATCTATAATGGAAGAAGAACCAACATGGAATCCATCATAAAAGAGTATTATCCAGAAGATACATATGAGGAAAAATATATGGAATGACAATTGCTTTGATAAAATAAAGACCAAATTGAATAGGATTACACCAATCATTTCATGCTTTATCAATGAAGCTTGACATCTAAGATTCAGAGAAGCTTCAAGTGTTGAAATACTAAAGTGGGCTGCATAGATACATTCAGACAGAGATGTCCTTTCTCAATATTGAAACATTGGATACTGCTTATAAATATGTCATAAAAATTGAGGCAAAATTCAAAAAAAAGGGGAAGAAGGATTACTTTTCAAATAAAAAATTCAAGGGTGAAAGTGGTATCAAAACCCTAGGGAAACAAGCCACTATCAGTAAGTTTTCTTCTCAATCACGAGCAAGGAACACAAGAGTGAAGAAGAAAAATAAGGATTCAAGTATGTGGTGTGATATTCACAAGAGTTTTTGACATGACATGAAGGATTGCAGGGCTGCAAATACTTTGATGACATAAATAGATGAATTAAAAAAAAAGTTGACATGTTTCCCACATATCCCTTTGAACAACAGAGTGGTAAAATAATTATTGAAGCAGATCGATATGCCACCGTTGCCACTGCAAAAATCATACACTGGGAAGATGGAGAATGTCTATTTCATTCATAGATGTGGGTGAATGGAAAGGCTTTGCACTTCATAGTGGATAGTGGAAGTCAAAAGAATCTAATTTATTCTAAAACCATAAAATGATTGAATCTAAAGAATAAACCTTACCCACAACCATACTCCATGGGTTGGTGATTCAAGGAAGGGATATACAGGTAAACAAATAGTGTTGCTTATCCTATTCCATCAAACCATTCAAAGATGATGGACTGTGTGGTGTAGCATTTGGGCATATGTGATATGTTGTTGGGATAGCCATATATTTATCAACGCCATGGTGTATATAAGTCAAGGCCACACAATGTTATTGTCAAGGTGGGCGAACAAAACTATCAAATTCTTGAGGTAAGTCCTACAAATTCTGCTTCTTTAATTAGTAAAAAATAGTGTAGATGTTTGATTTCCCATACTGGAGCTTTTGTACTACTGATGATACAACCAAAAAAGAGAATAAAGTCATAGGAAATAGTAATGTTGCAACAACAACCACCTCCATTCAACAAAAACAGATGGATACAATATTGGCAGGATATCAAGATGTCTTCACTTCACCCACAGGAGTTCCCCTACATTGTCAAGTTAAGCATTCAATTGATATCATCCCAGGGACACCCTCACGAAATGGGCCATTGTACAAGAGATCAGTATTGGAAAATGATGAGATCAAGTGTCAGATTAAGGAACTAATTCAGAAAGGTCATATTCGACCCAGTGCATCCCCTTGTGGTAGTCTGATTGTTTTGGCCAGGAAGAAAGATAGCACATGAAGGCTATGTATTGAATATCATGCCTTAAACAAGATCATAGTGAAGAATAGATATCCAATTCCTTGAATTGATGATGTTTTGGACCAGCTATGTGGGGAAAAGTTCTTTACAAAGATTAATTTGAAGTCTAGATATCATCAAGTGCCAATTGGCCCTGCAAATGTGTGGAAAACTTCTTTCAAGTCAAAAGAAGGTTTGTTTGAATGGCTGGTGATGCCTTTTGGGCTGAAAAATTCCCCATCCACCTTCATGAGGTTGATGAATGACATTCTCAGACCCTTCATTGACTCCTTTGTGGTGGTCTATTTAGATGATATTCTCATCTTTAGTAAGACCTAGGATGAACATCTACAACATGTTGAATAGGTACTTTTAACATCACAGCAACACAAACTCTATTCCAATAGAGAAAAGTATTCTTTTGGATTAGAGAGCATCCAATATTTGGGATACATTATGAACAATAGAGGTGTTCATGTTGATCTTGCAAAGATTGAGGTCATTAAGGCTTGGCCTTCTCCTAGGATTGTCATAGAACTTTGTAGGTTCATGGGGTTAGAAAATTTATATCAGAGTTTTGTACTTGGCTTCTCTCATTTGGCATGGCCTATGAATCAAGTACTCAGAGGTGGATCCAAGGAAAATTTTGTTTGGACAGAGGTGCAACAACATGCTTTTAAAGATTTGAAGAAGAGGCTATGCTCAAATCTAGTCTTGGCACTTCTAGATCTGTAGCAACCTTTTGAAATTGAAATGGATGCATCTAATTATTCCCTAGGAGCAATTCTCATGCAACAAGGTCATCCAGTGGACTATCATAGTGAAACATTATTTGATATAGTTCGACGGTATCCCACATATGACAATAAAATGTATGCAATTATGTAGGCTCGCAAACAATGGAAGTATTACATTCTAGGCAAAGAGACTATCATCCATAGAGATCATAAACCCTTGGAATTTTTGTAGACACAAGGGAAGTTGTAGAATGAGACATCAGAGATGGTTTTCATACTTGCAACAATTTCACCTCAATATATGTCACAAAAAAGGAAGCAATAACAAGGTTGCAAATTGTCTGAGTAGACCTCCAATTTAGGCACTACTCATGGTACTTGACTCTTATGCGCATGAAACAAGTTGGCCTGATTTGTATACCACCAATGATGATTTCTTTGAAGTCTACACTTAGTTGACACAAGGTAAGCAAGCTTTTTATTTTCATATGTAAGATGGTATCCTTTGCTATAGGGGTCATATATGTGTTCTTGTAAAAGAGAGGGCAAAGATGATATAGGAAGCACACTATAGTCGTACTGCAGGAAATTTTGGCATTGTAAAAACCCTTGCTCTATTTCAGAGATATTTTTACTGGCCCAAGATATAGCAGGATGTCATCTCCTATATTCAACCATGTGATTCCTGTGCTATTGCTAAAGCTGCAAATTGAAAAAGTGGATTGTACAAGCCACTTCCTACTCTAGATAGACCTTAGCAATCTGTCTCCATGGAATTTATGTCTAGTTTTCCTACTACTAAGCATGGTTATGACTGTGTTTATGTATTGGTGGATAGGTTTTCCAAGATGACCATTATGGTAGCCTCCAAGAAAGGGATCTCCGTTGAGGATACCACCAAGCTATTCTTTACTAATGTTTGGGTCCACTTTGGGTTGCCATAGAGCATCCTTTTTGATAGGGATAGCAAGTTTGTTGGAAATTTTTGGTCAACACTTTGGGCAATGATGGATACCAAGCTTACAAAGTCTACAACATTCCATTCATAGACCGATGGAAAAACTAGGGTAGTGAATCATATGATTTCCCAAATCCTTTGTATGTACCATTATCATCATACTCATACCTAGGATGAGAGTCTTCCATATGTAAAACATAGCTACAATCGAGCCATACATGGTACTACTAGACACAGTCCATTTGAGGTTTGTTTGGGATATAAGACTTTAGCTTCTTTGGAAATTTCTCTTCCAGTCATTGAAACTGAACCATCATCATATGGAGGAAAGGAGGTAGGTAAAGCTTCCAAGTTTGTTGAGAAAAATTTCCATCTCCAAAAGCAAGTTCAAGAGATAATGCAATAGGTTAATTAGAAATACAAGGAGCGTCATGATCGACATCACACACCACACGATTTTCAAGTGGGTGATAAGGTTTGGCTACATCTTCAAAAGGAGAGACTTCAAGGACCACATAAGAAATTTCATCCTCTGTGGTATGGACCATATACTCTTCTCAAGCAGGTTGGAGAGAATGCTTCCAAATTGAATATTCCACCATTTTTGGGGATTCATCCAATGTTCAATGTTGAGCTTTTTTGTCCATATTTTCCACCCCTGTTGGACACTTTGGAAGTGCTTGATACAATTCAAGCTATAGATTTGAATCCTAAAACTACCACTCCAATGGTTAGTGATCATATTTTTTATGTTCATGTGAAGTCTCTTTGAGGCACACAAATTTCTTTGTATCCTATTGTCCAAGCAGGCCAACACCTGCATCACGACAAGTGGTATACCAGTGAATAGATTGCTCAACGTTTTCCTCACCTATTGCAGCAAGCTAGTGCAATGGGGCCCATTGCCTCTCAAAGGGGGAGGAATGATCTAGGGCAGTCCAAGGATGTTCCAGAGGCGACAGAACTAAGAAAAACTAAAGATTGGATTTTTTCGATATTTTCTAGGTTCTAGTAAATTGCATTTTTGGAGGTCTTTAGAGCGAAATTTGGGTTTGAAACTTGTGTTAGTATTTTAAAATTGAATTTTTTTATGGACTGAGTTTTTCCTTTTAGAGACCTTTCCAATGGTGTAAACCTATTTGAATTTTGAGCACCGAGTAGAAAGTTATGACCCCACTAAGTTGGGGCAAACAATTTCCTATTTTAAAAAAAAAATTGTAGCTGTTTTTTATTTGTTTTTTGAAAAGATTGCTCATTTCAAAAATTTTGGAGTATGGAGACTGTTGAGATTCTAGATAGTTGTATAAAACTCTATTTTGGGTAAGTTAAACAAACTTTTGGATGCAAACAACTCATTGTTATGAGTTATGTAAATTTTCCAATTATCTACAATATTCGTAGGTTCCAACTTACCTAAAATTGTAATTTTGAATTCTCTGTTGAATTTAGATCAATTTTGCTTCAAATGTAGCTAATCATACCTCTTCATCAAAATATGAAAACACATAAGAAGGAGAAGGTCAAATGTTCCTATTGTAAAAGGATTGACCATGATAAATGCAAGTGTTTAAAGAAATAGATTGATCATATAACATATCTTCTTGAAAACAATAATATTAAGGTGCCTAATTCAATCAAACAAAGTTAATCTAAAGGGTCTTCTAAGGACATGGAGAATAGTAAGGGGAAAGGAAATGGCAAGTCCCTAGTTTTTGTTGCTTCAAAACCTAACATATGGATCATTGACTTAGGTGCTTTTCACCACATGGCCTCATCACATGATGATTTTACCTTCTTAGATCCATCTTCTATTCTTTCCATACTAACTTGTGATGACACTTCTATTAGAGTACATGAGAAAGGGTATGTGTACGTGGATGAAGGAATGTTTCAAGATGTTCTTTATGTTCCATATTTATCAACTAATCTCCTATCTATTTATTAGATCACTCACACTAGATTTGAAAAGTGAGTTGAGTTCACACCAAATGTAGTGGTAATTAGTGAAATGCACAATGGGTCCATAGTTGTCATGATAAAAGCATATCATCAATCCAAACTATATAAATTTTCTCATTTTGTTCTTGAATCTCCTTCGACAACATTTCCCATTTAGATTATGTGATTTGTTTGTGGCATCAATGATTTGGATACTTGAACTATTGATACTTGTAACAACTTGTAACATGTTGAAAAAGGGAACCCTAAGTTTAATGCACAAAACCTAGGATAAATCTTTTCCTTTTGAAAAGTACATTAGAATGCAAATCAACAAGGTGAATAGAATGAATTTCAACCTAGAAGGTGAGTCAATCAGACTTGGATTGTCATTCTTAGGGCCTTGAAAATGGACTAGAAATGATTTGGAATGATTAACCTAATTAAGCTATATGACCTAATATGACAAATGCAATATTTTGGGAACACATAGACTAAATCAGTAAACTGCAGGCAGATCTGAGAAGTACTGGAGATTGTGCACCTATCATAAAAAGTTGGATCTAGCATGCAAAGGAGGATCAAATACCTAGTGGCATATGGGTCCCTGATAGGGGGTCTTGAAATTTATTTTGCAGTCCTCTAATGTTGGACCCGACCTATTTTTCAGTTACAGAGTTGTTGAAATGCCATCATATAATGTTGTAGGTGAGTTTTTGTGAGTTGACAAGATGTAGGGTTTCAAATGCAATAATAAATAAATTGTCTTCAAGATCCGTTCAATCTTCTAAGATTTACACATTCACAAAGAGATGAAATTTTGGGCTATTTAGAGGCTTGCCTTAGTCAAACCCCTTATAAGTGTTTCCACTTCCACAATGGCAATTTCAATGATAAAATGGATAAATGATAAGAAGGAATGATGAAATCACAAAATGTTGCAACTCACCACCCTTCAATGACTTCCTTGAAGAATTGAAGTCATGCACATCACTTCAAGGTCTTGGATCTTGCTTGCTTGATTACTTGAACTTGATTGAATGCTTTGGATACCTACAACAAGGGTTATCCTTCACAAAGCATGAACACACATAGAATTTTACATGATGTTAGATCTTGAATTACTATAATAAAGCTCTTAATGTTGCTATTAACTTGCTTGATAGTTCTCTTGATCATAAGTTCACCAATATTTTTCTAGATGATCTTCAAATGATGCAATAACTAGGTATTTATAAGCATTTATTCAATTTACCAAAAAATAGATCCCAAAAGCTAACATTTGCAATTTGAATTTTGAATGTTAAAATACTGACAAAATATTAAAAATTGGTCCCTAAAAAAATAGGGGGACCCATATGCCCATGGGTGTATGGGTCTTGGCCCTATCTTCCAAGACATTGAGTGTCGGTATCAAAACATTAATTGCTTGCATCTATTCAATGCTTTCAATCCTTCAAAAAATGATAAAATAGGCCTTTGGGATGCATAATTTAGGAAATTAGGGACCCAATTAGGCTCAATAATTTAAGGGGAGAAAAATATAGTGTTAAATTGTCATGGATGACAATTTATGAAGCTACATTTAGCCCCAACTTTAGTGAGAGTATGAACTTATGCTCAGACTCACACTAAAGTAGAAAATTTATGTCAAGAGGGGTTCAAATGTGCAAATATTGAAGAGATAGGATGACTAAGGATCAAGGGAGGTGATCAAGGCCCCCAGAATCCAAGGTCCTATGGAAAACCAACAAAGGAACAAACATATATATGAAATTCAACAAGACAACATACACTAACATATAATGTCAAAATAAGATGCAAAAAAAGGGTATGGACTAACAAGTTGTATTATGCTTGGCCCTATAACAAAAAGGTTTTCATGAGTCACACAATAGAAAAGTATGATATTTGCTAGGTGAATCACAAACAAGAAGGCACACAGACTAGTGAGGACCATTTTTCACTAGGTGAGCCCCAAGACAAGGTAGAAACATGAGAAACACACTAGGTCTAGTGAGGACTGTTTTTCACTAGGTATGTACCCATGTCAACCATAACAAGAGTTATACTTCCCAATAACCTTGATAAGCTACTAAAAATGATTAAAATGTTGTGCTAACATAACACTAAGTTCAACACCCATGAACAAAGTGAAGCAAATAAAATGTCAATGTCAATGTCAATGCACCACTAAGTCCAACACTTGTGAACAAAGTGAAGCAAAATAATGCCAATGTATGCCCCCACTTTAAACTGCAAAACACCATGCTGCGGGAAATTACTTTAAATTAGAAAAAAATGATAAATTCCATGCAACAAGACATCACAAGAGCTTATTTGGAAAGCCTTATACCAATTATATGTTTCTAAATAAAGCTACATCATGAGAAGGGGTTGCCTCCAAATTCCATGCAACAAACAAGAAAAAATATGTACACGAGAGGGATCCACCTTCGGGTCAGATACATCTTTGCTATAGTGACATAATAGAGCTTAGAATTGACATCATTCCCCAAATACTTGTGGAACAATGAACACAATGGAGGAATGACACATAGAGAGAGAAGACAAGCAAAATTTTAGTTCAACATGGAAGAGACCTAAATGTCTCAATTCCTTGCATTGTCCCCAAAAGGAAAACACAAGAAAAAAGAGAGATTAAATTTATGATATATAGAATAATGAAGATACAAATAGAAGAATGTCACGATAGGTTTGTTTCCTTTGTAACCTTGTGCCAATAGAGTAACAAGGTTCATCCAAAGAAAACTCACAAACATAAAGACATGCCAAGCAACACAACATGAGAGATAACATCACATGTAAGAAAACACAAATAATACATAAGACAAACATAAAAGAGTACCGCCATGTGATCCGACCTAAAGCAAGTCATCTGCATCCCCAATCTTTCTCATCATATAGGTAAGGCAGCCAACTAGATAAAGGGACTACAACAAGTGTCATATTAGGAGCATCTCCGGTGCAATACGTGGTGGCTCACTCTTATTAGGAGGATCATCACAGTTGCCCCCATCTAAATTCATTTGCTTTGAGAATAAAACATTAAGCTCATTATGCACCTCCTCATCAATTTTAGCAATTTACTCATCATCCCAATTGATCAACATGGGAGGTTTTATGACAATAGTATTTGAATTTTCTTGTTTCACTTATTTTTGGTTCCATGTCTTGTTTTGTGAAATTTTTATTTCTTCTTGAGTTATTTTCATAGGTGTTGGATTATCATGCACTGTTTGATTCTTTTCTTCCAATTGACGAGCGATAGCATGATGCCTACACCTACACTCTTTAGCATTTTAGTTTCTTCTTGCACGGTTTTCAATTTGTGATGGGGTAGGAGCAGGTTTCTTGACCATTGGTATCTTTTCTTCCCTTAAGGGAGGAACTGAAGGAACCACTGGGGGTTGGGAAATCATTGTCTCCTTAAGTCTATACACTTGTTTTATCTTTGGAGGCACAAAAGGAATCATGTGATTGTCTCTTGGTATTTTATAGGAGATGGGTGGGAGAAATATAAATACTTTCCTTTATTACTTGGAAGGGTCTTAGATTGAGGCATAGGTTCATCCATAACAGGGGGAGAAGGAACAACCATGGACCTATCATTCTCATGAATATTGGTAAGAGATAACTCTTTATGTGCTTTCCCTTAAATTTTGATATGACTTGAAAAAGAAATCTTCACGAGGCTTTATAAGTTCCATAGGTTGAGGCCAAAGAAATCCAATGAAAAATTACCATGAGAAGATAAAGGATTAAACCCACTATGATGCATGGAGTGTAGCATGGGTGGACTAACTTCACATGGAGTTGGTATGATGATGGGATGATGGAGAATGAGACATCTATTTGCTTTGGTCCAAATTTAAGAGGAAGAGTGATCAAACCTATTGTACGGTGAGCAAAACCATCATGATTTTTTATCCATGCTTTTGATTGTTCATAAGAATCTTGCTAAAGCTCTTGTACAAAAAATAATTCCTTAGTAATCACATTCTCTACATACATGGGATTAATGAGTATTCCTTGAACAAATTTTTCATTGATACGTTCAACAATATAGAGAGGACCATCAGGTGCATGTCTAGTTGCATCATTTATGAATTGAAGCAATCATGCAGTAACATAGTGGTTTTGGCACTACGAGGTTAGACATATATTAAACTGACCATGCTATTTACTTCCTTCTTATCATTATCATCATTCATGTCTCATCACTTATATCATCATTCTTATCAAAATTCACCTCATCATTCTTAACATCAAAAGCTTGCACAAAATTGGATGAATGGTTTGGCATAGGATTGGTAAAAAATAACAAGTTTTGGTTAGGTGGGGCAATATACTTATTCCCTTTATCATTAACACAACCCAACTAGATGTGATTAGAATAAATGAGGTCTTGAACTTGATGTTTAAGATGCATGCATCATTTTGTATCATGTCCACTCGTGTGATGATATTGACAAAAGGCATTTGGATTGAAGTTTGGAGGTAAAGGTTTGGTTGTGTCCATAAGTTTAATAGGAGGAAATTGGATTAGGTTCTTACTCAATACTTGCAAAATTATTGAATGGAGAGTGTTACGTAACTGGTTGAATTTCCTATCTTTTTTCTATATTGGTATGGAGTTGGACTTATGAAAAAAACTTGAGGTTCAATGTGGTCGGTTGTTTGAGGTGTATGAAACTTGATAAGTTTTTTCCTTTTCTTCTTGAATAGTTGGTATTTATTTTGAGGTACAAATTTAGATTTCTTAGTAT
>VDFB02171854.1:0-18278 GCA_007258455.2 Sequoia sempervirens
TGGGTTCTCATAAATCTCTGAACACTTGGACACCTTTCTTAAAAATATGGTTAGGCTTCATCCTTGGAATCTTAGCAAGTGGTGGATCATTTTCTTGAATCAAACAGTTCTAAAAAATTGAAGAGGATGAAAAACTAAGTCCATGACTAAAGGAATGGTCAGACCATGACAACTTTTGTTAGACCAATTTCCATGCTTTCCATATATTATTGACGGGGGCAGATTCGTGGAGCTTAAAGTAATGGGCCAGAAGGATCTTGTTAGTCCATTGGATAGAGCCCCAAGCTTTGCTTAAGGTTTTTGTTTGCATGTGATACCTAATCATTTTTTTCCAAGGAGCATTGTCATCCAAAGCTCTTCTTGTCCACTTAGTTGAAAGAAAAATTCCTTGAATAAATGGACTGATAGTTCCCAACCCATCTTTTTCCTTGGGAAGAATGCAATGAGACCATGAAGTGGCTAGCATACCCTTCTTGTTTCCCCATGTAGACCAAATAAAGTTGTGAATTAGTTGGGTTAGTTGGTTATAGAAAGCTTTAGAGGGAAGCCAATAAGAGGATGTGTAAACATGACTAGCCAAGAGGACATTATTGACCACTTGTATATGCCCATCCATTGAAATAAATCAGTTCATCTAGTTCAAAAGCTTAGATTTGAATTGTTAAAAAACAAACTCCACATTTCCTTCAAGGAAAATCCTAACCCAAAGGGAATACCAAGATATCGAGCAATGGTTTCATGTTTAATCTCCTTCCATTCTTTGGAAATCCATGGCAGGTGACAGTTGGGATGCATCATCCAAAATTCAGCTTTGTGCATTGCTATCTTGGATCCTGAGACACTACAGAAAAAACCAAGGATATCTAGTAAATTGTTGATGTCTTCAATCGAATTTTAGATGAAAATCATACTTCATCAGAAAAATGGGAGTTAAGAGCCATATTATTACTAGGAAGGGGGATTCCATGTATAATAGAGTTTGAAAGAACATGTTGGAGGAGGTAATTGAGGGCATCAACAGTGAGCACATAAACAAAGGGGGCAAGAGGGAAACCTTGACAAATATATATTTGGAGGGGGGATTGGGGAGATAGGGCTCCATTAATAATTAGTCTTGCATTGGCATCCATGAATAACATTCAGACATGGACACACAAAATAGGACCAAATCCAAGCCATTGGAGCATTTTGAGTATGAAAGGCCAATGTATATGATCATAGGATTTATCAAAATCAAGTTTAAGAATCAATGCATCTTGAGAAATTTGATGAGTCCATATCAAGGATTCCCAAGAAAGGATTAAGTTGTCCAAAATAAATCCTCCCCTAGGAAACTAGTATGCTTAGGTCTAACTATTTGTTGAGCAATTGGTTTGATTCTCTTGGCTAAGGCTTTAGCTATAATCTTATATGAAGTGTTGAGAATGTAATGGGGCACCAACCATTCACCAAGTCTTCATGTTTCCATTTAGGAATTAGCTTAATAAGGCCTTGGTTGATGATAGTTCCCAGAGACTCGGTTTCTATGCCCTCTAAATAAACCTTGTAGAAATCTTCTCTAATATGGAGCCAAAGAGCATGATAAAACTCGACAGGAAGGCCATCCAACCTAGGACTCAAGTTTCTAAGGCCAAATTATACAAGGCATCATCTATCTCTTCCAAGGAAAGATAATGATCAAGAAATTTACTATAGTATTGCTGAATTTTATAAGGAATGTATCTAGCTAAGGTGTCTTCCAGAATGGGAATTAGAGGATCTTTTTTAGAACCATCAATACAATGTTGTTTATAATGTTCATAAAATATATTCATGATATTCTCTAGGTTGGTTTGTAATATACCTGAATATCATATTTGATGACAACAATGTGTTATTTCTTGTGTTTTTGTTGCAGAAATTGGAAGAAAAACTTGGTACTCTTATCCCCACCTTTCAACCATTGTAAATGAGCTCTCAATTGAGCACCTTTTCCCTTATAAGCATCTAATTTTCAAAGGATATTTTCAATAAGAGAAACTTTTGTTGGAAGCACATATGTTGTGCAGATTGTTGTCCAAGCATTTCCTATCTTGAACTAGTTGTCCTTTAAGGGATTTCTTCATTCTTCAATGTTTAGCCACTGCTCTCCTTCCAAATTCTCTAACAAAAAGAGTATAGTGAGTGATGGTCCTTTCCCATGAGAAAATCCATCTATCATTTTGTGGTTTAGGCTCAACCTTCCAAATAGCTAAAAGACTTTCAATATATTCTTGGTCCTAAAGATGGGAAATGTTAAGCTTGAAAGGTAAGTCTTTGTGAAGGGCATCATCTCCATTAAGATAAAGGGTAGTAAAAATGGGGAGATGATCTAAAAGGGTAGTAGCCAAGTCTAGATGGACAAGATGACCTAAAGAAGAGAGGAGGATAGGCAGATTGGTTGAAATGTAAAATTTGTCCAAACAACTCATTTTTCAGAAAAAAAAAAAACCTTCTCGACAATTACTCCAAGTGAACCAATGAGGTCTATGTGACTCCCTTTTTCCCATTATAGGATCATGAATGCCTAAATAATTTTGAGCAAGAGTCCAAGCTTCAAACTCAATTTGAGGCAAACAAGGGTAGCTATCCCAACTTCGATCAACAATGTGTTCCACCATGTTGAAATCTTCCCCAAGAACCTACTCGACAGTGGGTAAATTAATACATAACCAATCCCATAATGAAGCTATCTTGGATGAGGAGTTAGGGGCATAAATTGAACAAAAACCTATCAAATTTCCTTAAACTAAGGTGGTGACCCACAAAAAAAAATTATTTGGATTAGAACCAAAGGCGACGATTGACTTGGCCAACCAAGGGGTGAGACCCAAAACAACTCCTTCATACCCCTCAAAATGGTTGGTATGGAAAAAATGAGCCTTTTTCCACATTAAAGCTAGCAAAGCATCAAGATGAGTTTGGATAACTTTAACTACTTGCAACATTAAGACATCAATTTGGTTGTTTAAAACTAACTATTTGACTTGATATTTATGGGATGGGATTGACAATCCCCTTACATTCCATGATATTAATCCATACTTAGTAAACTCTTTCTTTTATAACATACTTAGTAAACTAGAGATATTGACCAACTATCAAAAGGATCACTTTTGCTAACATGTAAATCACTACACTTAAAAAATTAAAACATCAAATTTTATTAATTATTTTAATCCATAACCTTATATATCAAAAATGTATGTAGAGATATATTTATGTAAAACGAATAATTTATAGCTCTACCTTTTCAAAGAGAGCCTATATGATAAGTATTCTACAACATATTCCATTTAATTGAGGAGACCTTTGGGTGATTTTCCACTTGTATTATATTTCTTTTAGAAGATTAAATTAAAATCCACTAAGAAATATCATGATTACATTTGATATAAGAAATTACATCCATCAAAATCTTAAATTTAGTTTGTAACTATACTTTTTTTTACCCTATTTAAATAGTGTGTTTTATTTATAAAAATGAGGTCAAAGAGTGTTTTAGTTGAATATTATTTGGTTTAAATGTCATATAATTAATCTCAATTTTATATTTCATCTATTTAAAAAATAGTAAATATTTGTCTTATTTTATTGGTCAAAAACTATATTTGATCATTGAAACAAATAATATTTAATAATACCCTTTGAAAACTTATATTTAAGTAAACTTCTAGATAACCATATAAAGCAAGTGATATGTGACATCACAATAATTATTCTAATTAAATTTTAATTTTCATATTACTTAATTTCATTTAATTATCGTAAGAATTGTAATGTTGAAATTTGTAGTCTTACCAATCCTTATTTATTTTTGAATTTATTTTATAATCACCATCATACATTTCCATACATTCAATTATATTTCTACCCTATCTACACTCATTCCATAGATTTTCCCCATTACTAATTTTTATTTTCATATATTCATTCTTGATTTCAAGATATGACATCCTCTACCGTAAGAAATTAACACATGTATTGGGGAACTCACATGACACATACATGACCTTAGATTTAAAATTTAAAAATTAAATTATTAACCCTTGCATTTTCCTCGTAGTTGTTGAGAACTAACTTTATACATGTTTGTAAAGTTATTTGTTGTCTTGATATTTAAAGATATTCATTTAAACATATTAATTCATATTTGAAAATTATTTTAAATCCTAGAAAATCAAAGAGCATTTGTACCTAGGAACACATATATTGAAGCATTAAAAATAACCATACTTGCATCAAATTTCACATTTATATCACTTGCACTTTTTTCTTGTTATTTTCCAATACTTGTGGTCATAAAGTTGACCTTTCAAGGGGTTTGGTAAGGAAAACATGAACTCTTACAATTCAATAGAGAGCAACAATTGAGGTGAATCAAGTCATATGAACATTCAACCTACTAGATTGGACTATAGGTTATAAAGTAGATAAATGTGACATGAGATTGATTAAAAGATGTGAGATTTGTACAAGATTGGAAAAGGATCTACACTTCAAAATCATTAATTTTTTACATTATGACAAATTAATTTTACAAATTAACAATTATAATCCATTTTCAATTATAAGTTATATATACTTTTCATTCACATTGAATATCCTAAATTAACATTTAATTACTTTAATACTTACATAATTATATTAAATTAAATACACTTTACTTGATACATATATTTATATTTAATTAGCCAAAATCCATCCCAATAAACTTACTTTTAAAAGGGAATATATTTCTCTCAAATCTCACCAAACCTTATACTAATTAATTAAAGTTGTGTAAGTCCATTGAAACTCAATTATGAATGATTCGTACAATAAAGTTTTATTCCAATTGCACCGCCCAATGGCCTATCAAACACTTTCCTACTTCCTTGACACTATTCACCAATTTTTTTATATTTAACTTATATCGACAATAGACATTTTTGTACTTATTTCCACAAAATATTTTATTTATTAGGAGTGTTTGAAGATTTTTAATAATGCTTCTAATTATTCAATTTAGCTTTTCTCACTTTTTAGTATATTTGTTTGGTTGGGATGTGGATTTCATTATAAATTAATATTTTCAAATTTTCAATTATTTTAAATTAACATTTACCTATTTTAATACTTACCCTAATTATCTTAAATTAAATACACTTTATTTGATACATATATTTATATTTAATTAACCAAAATCTATCTAAAAGTACTTACATTTAAAAGGGAATAAATTTCTCTCAAATCTCACCAAACCTTATACTAATTAATAAAAGTTGTGTAAGTCCATTGAAACTCAATTATGAATGATTTGTACGATAAAGTTTTATTCCAATTGCATCGCCCAATGGCCTATCAAACACTTTCCTACTTCCTTGACACTATTCACCAATTTTTTTATATTTAACTTATATCGACAATAGACATTTTTGTACTTATTTCCACAAAATATTTTATTTATTAGGAGTGTTTGAAGATTTTTAATAATGCTTCTAATTATTCAGTTTAACTTTTCTCACTTTTTATTATATTTGTTTGGTTGGGATGCGGATATCATTATAAATTAATATTTTATTTTATTTTATTATGATATGTTTTTATTGAGTTTAGAATTGTATATTGTAATAAATTAGTATTTATATTTCTTTCTTTCTTTCTTTCTTTCTTTATTACTATTGTATATATTTGTTTATTTTAAATTGGATAAATTTAAATTGGAATGTTACAATAAATTAGTATCTACATTAGTCTAGTCTAATTTTTATTATTATTATTTTATGAATTATTTTATTTAGACTCAAACACTATGATACAATGGCATATGCATTGACCCACGTTAATTTTGATCATCTTCTCCATCATTATATCATATATTTGTTTAGTTTAAACTCAAATATAAAATAAATTAACACCTACATTATGAAAAGTAAAATAAATTTATCAATAAAAAAATAAATGCATACTAATTAAAAATATTTTTTAATAATATAATTTTAAAAATTAAATAATATTTTTAATATAAAAATTTAAACTAAATATGATTGATAGAATTATATGTTTTATTTAATAATATATGACATGACATGCCAATAAAATTTTCTTGATCTTTGACCATAATTCACAATAACATGATGGTATCTATCATTAAGTCGTGAAACTTCCTTTGAAGAGTTGGTGACCCATTAAAAAATAAAAAATTAACACCTATCCTAACCATCTAATCTTCCTATAATCCAATATTAAATAATGTCTTCCAATGTCCACCATCCATTTTCAAAATTTCTCTTACAACTAGTTTGTCACATCATTTTGGATACAAAATGACTCAAAAATCAATCCATCACTTAAGACTATATTCTAGTTATCTAGGATGCACCAATAGCCATTCTTAAGGGTAGTGGTTACTCACTATGTTTCTGTAGTCATTAAGATGTAATGGTTACTTCATAGATTAGACCATTTATTATGCTCGTCTAATTATTAAATCTAATATAGTGACAAATGAGTATTTAGGGGTAGTGTAATTTGTATGATCTAAAAATGTTTTTATTTTAATAAAGAGAACTTTAAAAATGTTTTAGGATTTTATTGTGTTAATATTTCTTTAATATCATTTTTCTATTTTATTAAGTATTCTTCATATAACTTGTGTTTGGTGTTTTTTTTTAAATTTTATAATCAAAATTTCTTGTCAACTTCTTCTTTCTTTTTTTTAGGTACTAGTGTTTCCAAATTTTCTTATTTATTAAAAATATTTTGAAAAAAAAATCACAATACTCAAAAATATTAGCTATTTTACATATAGGTGAAATAAAAATCTCTTTAGGTAATTCAACTTCATATGCATTTATAGAATAATTTTTCTAAGAACCCTACTAGGCCCAAATTTCATCTTTAGGTTATTGTATATACCATGTGGAAATATTTATTTCCTCAAACAAACCATTACTTCATCTCCAACTTTATATTTTTAATGTCTTCACCTTTGATCAATCTCTTTTTTAGTTTTGATTAACTTTTTGTATTTGTTGTTTAATTATTTGATATAATTGTATCATATATTTTACATATTCTTTAGCCTACAATATTTTTTCTAAAGACCTATGGTAAAATCCCTTAGTTATAAAATATTTCTTGGGTTTTGAACATATATCATCACAAAAGACAACATTTGAGTACTTATATTTATGGAGTTATACATAAATTCATCTTGCAATAATCTTAAATCTCAACGTCTTATTTTCTCACCTAATAAGCATCTTAGTATATTTATTATATTGTTGCTATCAACTTCTATTTGTCCATCAGTCTATGGATGATATGTTGAGTTAAAATTAAGATCTATGTTCATTTTCTTCAATAAATTTCTCCAAAGTGTCAAAAAACCTTCATATCTTTATCCACCATAATGTCTTTAGGTAGTCCCCATGTAACCTCTTAATTTATTTGAAAAATAAATTAGTTTTGTCTACCACATCATTAGTTTTCTTAAAAACAATGAAACATTTTATTTCTAAACATATATCAACAACTCCAAAAGTAGAACCATATTCTCTTTGTGTTCCTAGTAATCGCGATGCAAAATCCATATGAATATACTAGATCATGGTATCTTTAGAATTGGTAATGTTTTGTACAACCCAACATTTTGATGTAAGAGAATCTACTAGTGTAGGGGAAATCTTAAATCGCCCCAAAAAATGGTTTTTAGTTATTTTATTTAGTTTTCTTGAAACTCATGATGACACTTAAGGGGTATAAGATAGTCAAAAATCTAAAAAGGTGAAAAATGGTCACCTTTTATTTTTAGTAAGTCATCCTAAATGGGCACATATGGACCTAAAAAATTATCCCAAAGAGTAGAATTGAAAAATGTATTTGATGGTAGAAGAATCGTTTCAATATCGTATACCATTTGGGAGATATTAAATTTTTCAATCCTAGGAAATTTCTCCAATATAACTTCAAACTCAAATTTTAAGCCCTTATAAGCTTTGAAAAAAATCCAAAAGTTGACAAAATGAGATCTTTAGATCATTTTGATTTTGTAGACTTCTTTGAGAGCTTTCCAATGATATATTATAATAGCAAATTGGACACCCAAGTTAAAACTTATCGCTTTGGGAAGTTGTGATGTCAAAATGTGAATTTCAATAAAATATTTGCTTGTATGGGAAAACAAATGGTTGGACCTTTGGGTGCCAAAAAAAAAGAGGAGTTACACTTTCCAGAGTCTTCCAAGGCAATTATTGATGTCAAAATTAAAAAGGTTGGACAGAGGTTATAGGAGTTAGCTCTCCATTAGTGAATTGTAGAGTTTTCTTAGGGAGTTGATTTTCTTTGTAGTGAGATATACCCATATGGTTGTAGCATTGTAATTTTTGAATCAAATATTAAATGCACATCAGTGTCTTGATGTCTCTATAAGTAGAAAATTTATTTGAGACTAAAGAAAAAGAAATTATCTTCTCATGTAATTATCTAAGGATATATATTTTTTCTTTTGTGCCTCCAAGTACTCCATACCTTGATTCTTTGATATTGTCACTTGGCTATAGATTTCAATTAATATCATTGTAATTTTAACTACTATGGTCCTTGAATGTAAATTTAGCATGACAAATACAATCCTTAATAGTTATACAATATTCATATTTTGCCACCTTTGTTATAACTTGTGGATACTAGAAAATTTTGGAACTCATTTGCCCCTTTAATAATTAATCATTATAAAAAATATGCATTCTCATTTTCCACTCAATTATAATTTCATGAGAATTTTAGGATGTAATTTGCCACTTCAATTATAACTTTATGAAAAACTAGGTTTCAATTCACCATCTCAATTATAACTTCATGGAAATTATGTTTTTAATTCACCACCACAATCAAAATTTTATGGGCAATTTAGACTTAATTTTCCACCTTAATTTAAAATAATAAAAATTTAGACTTAATTTTCTACCTAAATTAAAAAAATAGGTTCTAATTAATCACTTCAATTAAAAATTTATGTAAATTTTAGACTCTAATTCTTCAAATTGTTTAAAAACTAGCTTGATTTTTGGTTTCCTAGCTTCTGCCCACATTTTATTTTTAAATTCATATACTATACAATAAACACCACTCTATCACTTCAAGTCAATTTAGAAAGAGAAACTGCTCGAAGGATTATGCCTTTATATAGAGGATTTGTTAGGGTTTCTATAGAACTTTCTAGTAGCTATCTCTTAAGGTATCACATGATCAATAAATTTCATAGTATATCTAATATGTATAGATGAGTGCTAATCAACTTAGTAAAGGAAAGGGAAGATTGAACATGATAGAATAAACCCTCCATAAAAAACATATATGCATCCCTAAAAAAAAGTGTCTTAATAATGACAAGGATAGAGAAATGGTGTGTAATCATTTACATGCATGCATATTAGTCAAGGAACAAGGCTTAGGAGGTGTTGGATTATAGAATAATCTATAGTGGAAGTTTGGGATAAGAGAAGTCACTAAGTATAGTCAAACCATGATCAAAAGATATAAGCATATAAAGATCAAATCCTAGAAGAATATGAGTATAAATGAATAAGAAAAATTGTATTATATTTGAAAACATTGAATTAAAATTATAGAGGAATGATAGATTGTGTAAGATTAATTAGGTCACCAAAATGTACAAAAAAATAATTTTTATTTTGGTCTAGGTTAATCCAATAAAATACATACACATAAGCACAATTAACTAGACTAATTAATTATGTGTTAGCTAGATACTAATGATATGAACATGTGCAATAGTAATTATGTGCAATAAATGAAAATATGAATAAAGATACTTAGCTCGATGACCAAAAAGAGTGTCAAATTAAGATAATTGTATGATCAAACAATGTATGCTCAAAAGATGATGCATCCATGTTAGTGAAGTACCTCAATGTTTATGTATGATCAAACAACATATGCTCAAAAGATGATGCCACCATGTTAGTGAAGTACCTCAATGCCTATGATGGATTTTTTCTGTCTTGTCCTTGCATGTAGTGATGTTTTTCTCTGCAATTTTCACCTAATAGGTAGATGTTTATCATTCTCTTCTTGAATATCTAGACTTGATGCCATTTAGAATACCTTAAGATTTGTGGATTTTTCACAAGGAGACAAGTTCTCATATATCAACTCTTAGAAAGTGAACAATGATTAAAAAATATTAGGCAAGTTCCTTAAGTATGAAGATTCATTGCTCCTTTTATTGTATCAAATCAAACATGTGTTTCTATTAATTGCTCCAATGCTCTAGGAAGAGAGAGAGAGAGAGAGAGAGAAAGAGAGAGAGAGAGAGAGAGAGAGAGAGTATTGATGATTAAAATGAATGTACTGAATGTCTTTAAGTATATTAGTACATAGTATTAAATTGCACCAAACATTTGTTTAGTCAGCTCAAGATGGAAGGGTGATTAAGGTTAGTTGGCCAACTTTGAATTTTAAAATTTAAAATGGAAGGGGATGAGTTTGTGACCATCAAGTCGCCCTCGTGGGAATCAAACTATTCCAAAATAAGATAAAGATTAGATCTAGGTGGCAAACAAATTAATGAAAATAAGTGCACATATGAATGTAGTTAATGAGTAAATAAAACAAATATATAAGAAAATATATGTATGTGTAAAAATAAGAAAAAACAAATATGTAAAATATATATATATAGATAAATAAAAGTCAAAAAAAAAACTCAAATTCACACCAAATTGTACCTTTTATCATTATATACTTTTATCAAAAATAATTCCTTAAATTGAATACAAAATTTAATGCAAAACAACATAAATATGCAAAATTTTACCCTTACATGTACTGAGGACATATTTTTTATAACTGACTGATGCGTAAGGTGTCATAGTACAAATTATTGACAAAAATAATAAAAAACGTTAAAATAGCTATCAATTTCAAGCAACACAAATGTGATGTAGCGGAGATCGAAAGGGCTTTTCTGAATGGTCAACATCATCATATTACGTGGCATTCAATGGACCGAGGATTTCATTATCCTCTCCACGACTAGTACGTAGGGAAGGATAAAAAGCTAAAGACGGGTGTGGGAAAGAGATGTGGTAGGCATGTTCAACGGTCCATTTTCGTGGCTAAAAGAAAACAAGCCACATGGACCATGCCTACCACCTCACTAATACTAACATGTGTATGTGTGATTTTGATAGATTCGGTCGTTTTATTTATAGTAGTTTTATAAAAGATGTTTTTTTTGTAATATTATTATTTGTTATATAAAGATAGAGACGTCGATATTTATATATTTTTATGTATTTTCATCAAAAACAAATATCAATTTATAAATTCTACTAATTAAGACAATTTTTAAAATGAGAGGATGAATTAATGTAAAACTAAAAGAAAAAACTCATACCATCCACTACCTACTATCAAGGTTGGTGAAGTATGATGGCACCATGATTTTTTTAAATAAACCAAACTAATAATATTTTTTACAAGATTGATGTTAAACCATCTCCTTCTTCCCCTCTTAATTAATAAGATCTTTACCAACCACAAACGAGTTTAAATGAACAATAAGAGAAGTTATTTAATATGTCACAAAAGCATGTACCAACCATAGTAATTATTGATTTGAATATAAACAAAATGTGTTTTTGTAGTATAGAAAAATGTATCCCTTTACATTTTCACACTTGTTTGGGCCCTCCATGCTTAAATTGGGCTTCTTTATGCCCTATTTGGTCCTATTTTGCATCCACAAGCCTTAATTAATGCATCTTCCCAAAGATAATCTTGACACATAACAAATGACCACTCATAATTTAATGATTTTGGTTTGTATGGCCCAGATTTAGTGATAAATTTGGGACTTATACGCCACCTTGGGCATATCGGTCCCACCTAAGTTTTGGGGCCTAAACTTGAGTTTAGCATTAAACTTAACATTTCTTGAAATTTGTGTCTCAATCTTGGCCTACTAGGACTCATATGCCCCAACTAGCGTACGAGCCCATCTTAGGTTGGACATAATTTTGAATTCAATTCTTGGTGGGATTTTATTCTCCTAGATTTGATGTCAGCTTGAAGTGTTGTAATTTTGGGAAATTTGGCATAAACAAGTATAAATACAAGGTTATTTCACTTATTTTCTCCTAGCAATTTTTTAAGTCATCTAGCAATTCAAGTATTCAAGCATTATAGAAAATTTGAGATCAAGAGAGTTTACAAGAGCATTCAAGAGTGATTATCAAGCATTTTGGAGCTACTTTCAATAATCAAGCATCATGTCAAAGTCATCATGCATCATGTTTGTTTTTGAGCTAACATTTGTGATGTAGGTTCTTATGATTCAAGCAAGCATTCAAATCAAGATCCATAACATACAATCAAGTTTCAAGATCTACATTCATGCTAGCCATTACATACAAGATTGCATCCTTTTTTTTCAAGGGTTTGGTGAGTTGCAACATTGCTTATTTGTTCATTCATCATTCATTTTTTCTGTTTGATTTCATTTCAAGGTTTGATTACCAAAATAGGGTTTGACCAAAGCAAACCCCTATCCGCTAACAAAACAATATTTTTCCCTCTCTTTGATGTGTGGTTTGCAAATTTAGGTTGAAGATCTGTTAAAGAGAAAGACTAGAGAAAATTTGTCAAGTTGACAAAGTTGTCATCTACATTGCAAAATCACAGAAAATCATCTACAGGTTGCAATTCTGTGTTTCAAACTTAGAGATTTGACAGGAAAGAATCTCAGAAGACCACTAGAGGATATCAAGTTTTAGATCAACCCTAATATTGGGACTAAATCGCCACTTGTGGCGTATGATCCCAATATACTGATTTCAAATATTTTTGTAGATCCTAGTTTAGCAATTAAATTTTGATTTTGACCTAAAACCCTAAATCGGGACTAAATGCCTACAAAGATCATTGGAAAAAGTAGGCCCTAAGTGGCAAAAAAATAAGAAAAATCGAGAGTTAGGCAACTTAGTAAAAATTTGAATAAGTCGTCTATATTATTTCAAAAATATGTAAGAATGCAACTGTAACAAATTGAATGTAGTTTATAAACTACTAGGTTTATTTTTTTAAAAAAATCTATTTGGTGAAAATTTGAAATTTCAATCAGAGTACTTAAATTTTCAAAAAAAATAAGTAGGTGTCTTTACCACCTAACCACAATAAAATGATAATATTTTTTAAAAATTTTAGACATAATTAGAGGATTCATGTCCCAATGTGATGCATATTTTTTGTATTTTTTCCCAAGTAAATAATTAATTATGAATTTTTATTACAACTTTTAAAAAATAAAAAACTTGTATGTCTAACCACCTTAACTTGGTCAAAACTTCATGAAATTCATTTTTTTCCTTTTACTCCTATAGTATGCAAAGCATAGAATGTGATGCATGTTTTGGATTCAAAAATGTGATACCATTTGAAAGCTATAGATGTTTTTCAATTAGTCAATCAGACTTTAGTCATAATTCAAATATAAAATGAATAATAATTATTATTAAATTCAAAGTAAGCATAATTTATATTGGTGGAAAGTTGAGAATCTCCTTTAAAAATCCTTTTCGTTTCATCAATTTTGTAAAAAAAAAATTGCCAACCACATACCCATCATATTGCCACTTTTTGGCCATCATGATCCTACATACCCCCCTATTGGAATATGAGTCCTAGCATGCTTTAAAAGTTAATTTTTAGGATTTGGGACCTTTGTTCCAAGCCTCTTCAACTTTTAGTGCACCTCTATCCTTCTCAGTTTTTCTATTCTAATTTGAGTTCATTTTCTAGGTTAAATTGTTAGGTTTTGCATGTTACTTATTTTTCCAAGCCTTGCTTGGTGCTGAAACCCCTTATTGTCTTTAATCACACCCTCAGACACCCTATTGGAGATCTTGTTTCCTTAATTCCATCCTTTGATTGAGATCTCTAGGGTTTACTTGAGTGAAACTTGAAGGAAATAGGAAAAGTTGTTAAACCCTAGTTCCAACTTCCAAAAAGATAGAACACCTATTTTTGAGGTTTCATTTTGGTGAACCTAACCTTTAGAACACCTTATTTCTTATTTTGAGTGCATCATAGTCCTAGATCTAGCTTACATTAACTTTGCATTAGGACTTGCATTAGTTATTTTGCATCTAGGGTTTCTAAATATTGCATTAGTGAAAGTGCATATAGGTTGCAATTTTTCCTCTTGCATCATTGAAATTCACTTGAAATATGTAATTTCATTTATTCTAGACATCATTCAAATCATAAAACCTAACATTCACTCAAAATTTGTTGAAATTAGCGCAAAAACCTTAATCTAGGACTCATACAGCCCTCTGGGTGACTTAGTCCTAGTATAGGTTGTTTTTCCTAATTTTTGGGTATTTTGTGTGAAATTTTTTTCACTATTTGAACCCTTGAAAAACCTTGATTGGGGATCATACATCCCTCTCCAAGTGATTCAGTCCCGTGTAAGATCTTAAATTGCATTTTACAGCATTAGAAACCCTATTTTTGTGCTTTTGTTTGTTGTTGTTATATCTCTATTTCAGTTTATTGAATTTTTGTTTCATTAATTTCAATGCATCTAGCTTAATTTCATTTGAATTGAATTGTAGAATATCATTTATCTTGTGTTCATTGCATTCATTGATTGTCCCTTGCATGAGCTTTACCTTTAACAACTCTTTGCCTTCAAGTAGTGTGACAAATGTTGAAACAATGCTTACTAGTATTCCACAAGAAAACATAATCCAAATCCATGAAGACTTAGAAAACCTACAAAATCAACTGAGTACTAAAAAAAATATCACTATTGTTATTCCTTCCATAGATAAAATACGTTTGTATATAATTGATTTAGTGAAGAAGGAGAACTTTTGTGTAACCTAGCTTAGATTTTTGGAAAACATCTTACCTCAATGACTACTTGTGCTCAACGTCTGAACAATGTCCAAAGTCAAGGAGGAACTCAAATTCCTCCTCCCACAACCATTACCTCTATTCCTACCTAAACCAATCCTCAAGTTACAACAATGATGCAACCTACTAGTAATCTCATTCCTACCTTGGTTATTTCCCCTAGCATTCCTAGTACCTTTGTGACATTGCACATCATATCTCCTATCACTTTACCTCCCATAATTATTCCATTCACTTCTCCCTTGAACACATATACACCTCCACCATATTCACCTCCATCTCAAAATACAACCAATTCAATGCCATCCTTAACCAACTCTTGCAAAATGTTCCATCCCTTCAAAAGAAAATTTCCACCATAAATCAAAATCAAAATGGCCAACCTACATACTATGTCAAAAGCAATCCCTTATCCTTGGAGATATTGAGAATGTCAATACCACAAGGTATATAGATTCCTAGGTTTGAGAAATATGGGCGGAAAGGAGATCCTTCTAACCATGTTTCTGCTTATACCACCTTATGCAGTGATTTTTTCCTTGAAAGATACCACTTTAGAATGGTTTTCCTCACTACCCAACAACTCAATTCATTCATTCAATTATCTTTTTGAGGCATTTATAAACCTTTTCCAAGTGCACTTGACTCTTAAGATGACCTTAGTTGATGTGATGCAATGTAAGCAAAAAGATGATGAAAAATTCATTGACTGCATTTCACACTATCAATTGGTTTATTCCCAAATCGACTTAAAGATTCTTGATCCTCACCTTCAATGGATGTTAATTGAGAACTTGCAAACTAATATACAAGATAAGCTTATCATGATGAAGTTTCCTTCCTTCGTACACTTGTGTACTACCCTTCGTGATTTTCAAAACTCGGTTAGTAGTCGTGAAACAAAATCCACCTCTAACCATTCTGAAAAGTTTGAATCCACAAACCAAAATAATTATCAACCCTTTAGGAAATAGAATAAATGCTTCCTTCAACTAAATCCCCCTCAACCAACTCAACATGTTGATACCTAAATGGCTATTATAAAGGAAACAAGTCCTTTTACATTTGGGGATCTAGCTAGACAATTTACTCCCTTACCCAATAACCTACATAGCATAATGTCACAGCTGCTAGAATAGAAAGTGATCACTTTTCCTCCCATTAAAAAACTCAATCCTATAAGCCTTTACCTCCAAACTTTAGATCAAATTCTTATTGCCATTATCATCGACAAAATGGACATGACACAGAACATTGTAAGCATCTTAAACATCTTGTACAAGACCTCATTGATCCTAGTTGACTTCAAAGTGGAAGTGTTAATGATCAAGAAAATAAGTCCATTGCCCCTCCCAACCAAAACTTGCAAATATTTACCAACCCTACACCAAACCACGATATTTCATTTATCGAAGCTAGTGAAACTAAGAAAAATAATGTGATGAATGTTGAAACAAATGATGGAAACATAGATACCATTGAACAAGGTCCTATGGATACTAATGAACAAAGTCCTATGGATAATATGGTGAGTATTTATCAATTCATACCTCATAAGGGCTGAACTAAAAATCCTCTTGAAACTTATTTCTCATCTAAATATATACTTAAACATGCACCCAATGGTCCTATTTACATAGACGACCAAATCTATGATAAGCCCACTAATGGAATATTAATAGAACCCATCTATGCAGAGAATGTGATCATGGAAGAATTCTTACTTGTGCATAGACTCTATCAAGAAATATATGACAAATCAAAAGCATGGATAAAAACACATAATGGTTTTGCTTTGCCTTATGATGGGATCAATCACCCTTCCTCTAAAAATAGGATCGAAACAATTAGATGTCTCATTCTCCATCATCTCGATGTCGGACCAATTTAGTGTGAAGCTTGGTTATCCATGGCTATGCTCCATGGAAGTCATGTCATCGATCGTGCATAAATGCTTAAAGATTCCCTTTGACAATGAAATATTTACTATGCACCATAGTTGCTTTAATCATTTGTCTTTATGAGGGATCCTTTTGTTGGAATTATTTTGGCCTTAGTTCATGGAACCTATTAAACCTTGTGAAGACTTCTTTTTCAAATCATACCAAAAGTGTAAGGTGAAATGCATAGAAAATCTATCCCTGAGAAATATTCCTGAACCTGTGAATGAGCCACCTATCCTTGATGAAACCATGATTGAACCTAAATACATTCCAAGCAACCAACACCAACCTATAGTCACCAAAAAAGTAACCCTTCTACTTTTTCTAACTTGTTTGGGCCCTCCTTGTGATTTTGGCTTAATGTTTCCCCTATTTATTTTTGTAATGTGGATAACACATTCACATTAGGTCTTGGGCCCTTATGAACTAATGGAATTTAATGGTGCCTTGCAAAAGTGTTGTGAAGTGTTGTAACTTGCTTTCACACACTTTTCTAGGGTTTATCAATTAACAAAGCATGATAAAATATACAGTTTTAATCATAATCAACATTAATCTTGCCTTATTTGGAGTGTTGTAAAGTGTTGTAACATGCTTTCCCACATTCATATAAGTTATGATTAATAATTGGAGGCTTTCTTATGCTTTAGTGGCCCTATTTTCATCCTGAAGCCTCATTTATTACATCTTTTCAGGATAATCAACACCAATTAGTAACAAATCATAATTCAAGTGTTTCTATCTTATGTGGGCTGAGATTTAGTGTCTAGGACTCATTTTCCTCCTTGGGAAAGAGTAGGTACCACAGGTCTTTTGGCTGATAGAGTTTCACACATTTCTAAGAATTTTTTCATTTTGAAGTCACATACATTATTCGTGTAATGGGGCTCATTCACCACCTTGGTGAATGAGTCGATGTGACAAAATTCAAATTTAAATCATTTGTAGTAGGTTTTATTCTTCAGATCTAATATGGAAACATGGTGTTTGTGATTTTGCAGAATTCTTGCATAATTTAAATTATAAATACAAAGGTTCTTTCACTCATTTTCATCCCAAGAATTCAAGTATTTAATATCCTAACATTCAAGAGTTCACAAAGAGCATTATTTGGGCATTAAAGAGCATTCAAGGCATTTCAAGGGTAGATTATCAAGCATTCAAGGCTTTGGCTGAAAAGTGCCAATCATCATATCAAGATTGCATTCTTCATGTTTGTTATTGTGCTAACATTTGTGATGTAGAGTTCATGATCCAAGTAAGTGTTTCAAGCAAGATACATCTCCTTCAAGATAGAGTCAAGAACCACATCCATTGTAGCCATTTCAAGCATTATTGTAGTACCTTATTGCTAGGGTTTGGTGATTTACAACATTACTATTTGTT